>CABHPR010158132.1:13359-27845 GCA_902168415.1 Peromyscus melanophrys | reverse complement strand
CTTTAGTCCTGATGCTCTGATTGATCAATTCTGCCAGAAGACACACCATTAAAGACCAGTTCTGCATGCAACCAGACAAAGTGAGGAGTAAGAGAGAAAAGCCCTCTGGTGTCTGTGGGTGAGGTCCTGGTCCATGAGAAAATCATGTTCCTTCAGCTCTGCCTGTGGATGTTGCTCTTACTCTCTGAAAGGTCACCAACTGCACATGCTAGGTACAGTAGCCCTCCAGAAGTAGTGATACCCTTGAGGGTCACTGACCCTAGTAGACATGATATTTCCCCAGACTGGCTCTGCTATAGCCTGCGCTTTGGAGGAGAGAGACATATTATCACCATGAAACCCACAAAATACTTTGTATCCAGGAACTTCCTACTATTCACCTACAATGATGAAGGTGATCTCCTTGAAGAACAGCCTTTTGTGCAGAAAGACTGCTATTACCATGGCTATGTAGATGGAGAACCTGAATCCATGCTCATTATTAACACCTGTTTTGGGAGTTTGCAAGGCATAATAGAGATAAATGGCACAGTTTATGAAATCATGCCCAAGAACCAAACATCCACATTTGAACATCTGGTATACAAAATAGACAGTGAGGACTCAGAATCATTTTCTATGAGATGTGGGTTAACAGAAGAAGAGATAGCAAGACAAATGAAGATACAAGAAAGCAAAGACTCCACACTTATGCAGAGCCAATATGAGAATTGGTGGACCCACCACAAGTATGTTGAATATTATGTGGCAGTAGATAATAAACGATATGTTTACAAAAATAATAATGTCACAGCTTGTATGCTGGAAATGTTGCAAGTTGTCAATGGAATAAATGGTTTTTATCTTCAGATAGATGTTGAGGTGATTTTAACTACCCTGGAAGTTTGGACTCAAACAAATCATATCAATGTAACAAGATCTATAAGAGATGTCCTACCTGATTTCTGTCATTGGAAGATAAAAAACGTTGACAATCACATTAGAAATGATATTGCACATCTTTTTGCCAGGCAAGGATATGATGGGTTATTAGGGCTAGCTTATTTAGGTACAGTTTGCACATATGCTAGTTGTGGTGTTAACAGTTTCATGACAGATTCACTTCAAGACATTGCATTCATTGTAGCACATGAAATGGGTCATAATTTGGGTATGCCTCATGATGAGAAATACTGTGCTTGTGGATTACCAAAGTGCATAATGGCCCCAGCAAAATCTAATTACCCTAGATTCAGCAACTGCAGTTATGAGAATATGCATTCAGTAATTAGCAAGAAAGATTGTCTAGACAATATTCCAGATAAAGCAGTAACAACAAACTTCACCTTGTGTGGGAATACTTTAGTCGAAGAAGGAGAGCAGTGTGACTGTGGAACCTCTGAATCATGTCAGAGTGATCCATGCTGTAGCAAAGACTGTGTTTTCAAGTCTGGTGCTGAATGTGCTTTTGGACTTTGCTGCAAAGATTGCAAGTTCATGCCAGCAGGCACAGTGTGTAGAGAAGAGAACAATGAATGTGACCTTCCAGAGTGGTGTCATGGAACTTCAGGTAAGTGTCCAGAAGATGTATACATGGAAGATGGAACCTCTTGCGGGGGTAACAGTTACTGCTATAATAAGACATGTCGTAAACGCGAAGAACACTGTAAGATGCTTTTTGGCAGGAGTGCCAAAAGTGCAGATGAGACTTGCTACATGGAAATGAACACACGGGGTGACCGTTTCGGTAACTGTGGTAACGATAGCGTTAAGTACAGAAGATGTGATAACGCTGATGTACTCTGTGGACGAATTCAGTGTGAAAATGTGGAAGAGATTCCACAGAGGAGAAACCATGAAACAGTGCATTGGACTCACTTCAATGATGTCACCTGCTGGAGTATGGACTATCATTTTGGGATTACCACAGAGGACGTCGGAGCAGTGAGGGATGGCACAACTTGTGGTCCAGGCCTTATATGCATTGACAGGAAGTGTGTCCCTAAGTCTGTTTTGTTAAGTAATTGTTCAGCATTCCAATGCAATATGAAAGGAGTCTGCAACAATAAACATCACTGCCATTGTGATATCCAATGGAAGCCACCAGACTGTCTTCTAAATGGCTTTGGAGGTAGTGTAGACAGTGGACCACCACCAAGGATATATACTGAAGAGACTTCCCACGGGGGTATGATAGTGCTAGGTTTTTTTATTATTTTTTTTATTTTCTTAATTTTATTGATTGTTCTAGTCATAGTTAGGGCATCAAACCAAGAACCAGAAGACATAGGAGAACATGAAACTTACAGCCACACCTCCTTTCACTGAAAATTCACCTGATAATTTACCTCAGAAACATGACAAAAACAAAAAGAAAAAATGAAAGAAAGCATAAGAAAATACATACTCCCCAGGAAATTCATCATGTGTTAGTTTATAGACATCTGAACCTAGAAATATCACTGTGTGTGTAAGATATCCAAACCGAGAAATTCTGGAGACCTTCTTGTTCAAATATAAAAATTATTCAAAACTAAATAAAAGGAGGTCCTATTACACTCATATTTTTCTTTATTTTAATCAATTTTTTGCCGTATTTTTAATGAAATTGATGTCTGTTGGCCATTAGCAAATGTCCAACCCATGGTCTTCTGTATGTTTCTTTGCATTTGTTTTCTCTCAGCTCTAAAGCCCTTCCCCTTTTCAATCTGCTTTGTCACATAGAGAGAAGGAACCTGCAAATACCATTTCCTCATGGCAATTCCTGTCTACTAGAACCTGCCCCTTAAGAGAGCCAGAGTGAGATTTGAGACTTGAGATATGGTTTGAGGTTCTAAGGGTGGTTGCTGCAGTCTCAGCTCTCACCTTGATGGAATCAGAAGGTCTCACTCTACAGGAGATTTTTAACACAGATTTGAAAACACACCAACAGACCTATCCTAGTTAAGTAATTATTGTTATTATGAAACACCATTACCAAAGCAAATCAGAGTGGAAAGTATAACACAAATTTCAAAACAGTCTTATTAATAAAAAACCTGGAGCCAGATTGGGGTAAAAGCTGAAAGATCAGAGGAATAGAACAAGCCAGGCACAAGTTCTTTTTTTTAATATTTTTATTTTATAATTAACTTAATTTCACATATCAGCCACTGATTCCCCCATCCTTCTCATTCCCTCCTCCCAGGCCTCCCCCTCAATGCACCCCCCCATTCCCACCTCCACCAAGGCAAGGTCTCCCCTGCGGAGTCAACATAGCCTGGTAGACTCAGCCAAGGGAGGCCAAGTCCCCTCCTCCCTACACCAGGCTGAGCAAAGAGCATAGGCCCCAGGCTCCAAAAAGCCAGCCCATGCACCAAGGACAGGTCCCAGCTCCTCTGCCTGGGGGCCTCCCAAACAGTTCAAGCAAATCAACTTTCTCACATATTCAGAGGACCTGCTCAAGTTCCATGGGGTCTCCTCAGCCATTAGTTCACAGTTCATGCGTTTCCACTAGTTTAAGACACAAATTCTTACTACTACTTGGAATCCTCAGCCCAAGAGAGGTACTTCCTGTATACTCACACCTTATATACCTTTCTGTGACCTGCCATCTTACTTCCTCTCTCTGTGCAGCTACATCACTTCCTCTATCTTCTCAGATTTATCACTTCCTGTCTGCCTGTACAGACCTGCAGAACTCTAAAACAGCTGTAACCAAATCTTTCCAGTCATGAGGGATAATCTATTACAAGTTGACCACAAGTTTAACATCTGCTTTACAGAGAATGCATACCATATGAGACTATAGCTTCCTTGAATCTCCTCAAATCTAATATTTGCACAGGAGTCCAATCAGCTCATACACTTTTTGAGCATTTGGCAGTTCCTGTAAGATTACTGGATAGATTAAGGTTGGATATTTGAAAGCCTTAGGCTGTTTCTCAGTAACCATATAATGCAATGCTGAGATAGATTCACATTTATATTCGTCTCTCTGGGTCTGAATATCTCTATGATCTGTTTTAACAAGTTTTTCTAAAACTTTTATTGTGACACTCATTTCAACCAACCTTTTTAATGATAAAACAAAAATGAACAAATAATATTCATAATTGACATTATGTAAATCCCATCAACACTAATTGCCCTCTATTTAATTGTTCCATTTTCAGACCACTTAATGTGTTATCAAACAGAGAACAAATTCTCTCCATTGTAAAAATGTCTCCTATATTTTAATGTGGGAAAAAAAATCCCTTTTAACTAATTTCTCCCTTTAAGAAATCTTAATTGACTCACCAACTCTAATGACTGTGTAGAACAGTAGAAGCCTGAGGGAGTTTGAAAGCAGCTACCTAGTGTGGTAGCAGTCTGAGATGGGGATCCATAGCGAGCCCACAACCCATCAGGAGAGAAGAAGCCAAAGAGACTCTGGCCCACGTGGGGTGGAGACTTCGGTTGTGGGGAGCTCAGGCCTGAGCCTCAGGCCTCTACAGGTGATTTTAACACAGATTTGAAAACTCACCAACAGACCTGTCCTAGTTAAAATTAATATTGTTATTATGAAGCACCATTATCAAAGCAAGTTGGGTGGAAAGGATTGATTTGGTTCTCATTTTCTTATCCATCTCTATCATCTACAGAAGTCAGGACAGGAACTCTAACTGGGCAAGAACCTGGAGGCAGGAATTGAGGCAGAGGCAATGGAGGGGTGCTGCTTGCTGGCTTAGTCCTCCTGGCTTGTTCAGCTTGTTTTCTTATAGAACCAAGGATGAACAGCCCAGAAGTGGCACCACCAAAAGGGTACACACCTCCCCCATTAAACATTAAATGAGAAAATGTTCCATAGATTTGCCCACAGCCTAACCTTATGGGTGGATTTTCTCAAGCAATGTTCCCTCTGCTCAGATGACTCTACTTTGTTTCAGGTTAACGGAAATCTTGCCAGCAGAACATTATCGGTTCTAGAGATTAAGCACAACTATGAAACATCACACCAAGTATTATGATCTCAAGTCTCTGAGCCCTGTAGAGTTTTCAGACAAGCCTCCTCCAATTCTCTCCATTGAGATTATCCTCCCACAGTCTGGTAACAGCTTTCATAGCCATGAACGACTATTCACACTTATTTCCCTTTGAACTTAAGTCCCAGTGTTGAGAGCTACACATTCCAGTTAGGTTGCTGGGACAAGTCAAGGATGAGTGTTTCTAATGATGGAGAAATACCGCACTTTATTCCTATTTGAAATCTGAGTCCCACCATTTCCCATTTGGGCTAAAGAACAGAATGAGCATAGCAAAAAAACTGTGAATATAAATATAACACAAAGTATCACTGAGAACACAATCAACAACATCCAATATCAACAACCCAATGATCACAGTTAACACATACAGCAAAGGTTGACTGAATAGATCAAGAAACAAAATCTATTTATCTGATGTCTACAGAATTGCATTTTAGCTTTAAAGATAGATTCTTCCTTAGAGTTAAAGGGTGGACAAAAGTACTGCAATCTAATGAGACCAGGCAGCAAGTAGACTTAACTTTCACAACATCTGACAAAGTAAACTTCCAGTAAATCTAACCAAAGGAGATAAAGTGGAACACCTCATTCTTATCAAGGGAATCAAGACATCTTACTATCTTCAACATACACGCACCATATTCTGGTGCTCTCTATCTTATAAATAATTTACTACTGGGTTTAAGGCACAGATAAAATCAATCCATTAATAGAAGATGATTTCAATACTCCACTTTCTCCGGTACACATGTGATCTAGACAAAAATAAATATACAAAGAAATAACAAAAATAATTGACATCATATATCTTCATAGACTTGATATTAGCTACAGAATACTGTACCAACACAGGAAAGAATACATACATGACTCTCATTGGCCCATGAAAGCAATGGGGCCTCTCTGAAAGGTCCTGATGAAAAGATAAAGAGAACTTAAGTTCTGTGTCCTTGCCCAGCTGGGCGGGGTCCAGGACCTTGAGGAAGTTAAGTTTTCAGTTCTTAGGAACTGGACTTTTCCCATGAAAGTCTATGGTTATCAGTCCCAGACTGCTGTGTGCTTGGTCTGTGACACACTTGAGATAGCCTGTGTTCTCTTTACACTACATTGCTTGATAATCTTCCTGCTGACTCTGTGCCATTCTGTGATAGTGTTTTTCTGATTCTGTCCATGTACTGCATATAGCACTTGAATCAGTGCGGTTAAATAAACTTGCAGGCATGAGACATCAGCTTATGTAGTCCTCCTGACCCCAGCTTTCTGTCCTGTTCATTTTCTCATCTATGACCTTCCCCACTGAAAACTTGTAGTTAAAACCCTCACTTGTGCAGATACAAGTCACTGAACTTGTTCTAAAATTGGGGGACACAAAGCAAAAAGTTACAAATTCAAAGAGATGGGATAACTCTTTGTATCGTATCTGATGATAATGCAATAAAACTGAAAACTCACAGACAACAAATCTTTCAAATATATGCTAGTTCATAGAGATTAATCATATTATCACTGAATGATGGGTGAGTCTAGGAAGAAGTCAATATTTTAAAAAGGGTTTTTCTGAAACTATTGAAACTGAAAACACAATGCAACCAAACTTCTGGGATACATAAAATGCAGTCACAGTTCCAAGAACCTTCATTAAAAAACCAGAAAGACGTCTAGGAAATGACCTAATGATACAAACCAAAAATTTTTGAAAGACAGTAGCAACCTTAAACAATAGCAAGAAATCATAAAAATCAGAGCAGATTCCAACAAAATATAAACAACGAAAACAACACAAAAAATCAATTATTCTCAGAGCTGGTTCTTTGAGAAGATAAGCAAAATTATCAGAACTTTCATCCAACTAATTCAAAGAAAGTAAAAAAGGACCCATATTAACTGAATCAGAAATGAAGAGGGAAATGTTACAGCATGCATAGTAAACACTTTTATTCATTTATCTTTACTAGCAAGTGTTTATTGCAAAAAGTCATTGGTCTGGTTCGAGGCATCTCGTCTCTGCTACACTATCCATACTGAGCCCTCACTGGAACTCCCCTTGGTTACTCATTTTTCCTTTTTCATCTTTTGTTTCTGTTAAATTTTATTTTATTTGTTGGGGGTGGGGGAGTTTGCAAGGGCAGAGGGTGGGCACAAAGGGACAGGGAAATGAATGGGATGATTATGCATGATATGAAAGCACAAAGAAATAAATAAAAGAGAAACTTTTAAAAAGCACTCCATTAAGCTGTAAAACCTGAAAGAAAAATAAAAGGATAGAAGAAGTTTTCACTCTAAAAAGAAGTTAACAATCTAAAAAGACCCATTAAAAATTAAAAGATTGAAAAAGTAATTAAAGACCTTCCAGCTGAAAAAAATAAAAAATGGTCCAGTGCAAGTTGGATTTGCAACAGAATTTTAACAAACTTTCAGGGAAGATTTACAGCCAATCATTCTTAAATACTCAAGGAGATAGTAAAAGATGGAACATGCACAAACTCCTAAGAACCTGATGACACTCTTATACCAAAGCATGATACAACTACAAACCTACAAGCCAAAAACCATGATGAACATAGATTCAAAATGCTCAATAAAATACAAGCAGAATACAGACATATATGAAAAAGACTAACTCCCATGAACAAGTTATCTTCATTCCTGAAATGCAGGCATCATTCAACATACACAATGGAATCAATGTAATAAACCACATGAATGGATTTTACACGAAAGTCACATGATCATCTCAATAGACACAGAAAATACCTTTGATTAAACCCAACATGATTTTATGATGAAAGTCCTAGATCATGTATACTGAAGGGAACATAGCTGAACACACTAAAGTCTGCATCTGAGAAACCTGCACTGAACATAAACCTAAATGGAAAAAAACTTAAGGCAATTCCACTGAAGTCAGGAATGAAACACTTTCCTACTATGCCCACACCTTTTCAACATTATGCCAGAAGTATTGGATGGAGTAATAAGGGATGAGAAGTAAATATAGGAATACAAAAGAGGAAAGAAGAAGTCAAACTGTATTTGCAGATGTCATAAACTACACATTAGAAATACAGTAGTGAGGGTGCCTGAACTGGCCTGCCCTGGTAACCTGATTGGTGAAGGCCCTAACTGTCATCATAGCGCCTTCATCCAGTAACTGAATGAAACAGATACAGAGATCCACAACCATACACCAGTCCAGTCGAAGAGAGGGAAGAGGGATTATATGAGCAAGGGTAGGTCAGGCTCACGATGGGCAAATCTAAAGAGACAACTGAACCAAGCTCAAAGAATTCAAGAACTTTAGACCAACAGCTGTGGAATCTATATGGGATCGGACTATACCCTCTGCATACAGGAGACAATTTTGTAGCTGGGTCTGTCTGAGGGGCCCCTGGCAGTGTGATCAGGATCTATTCCTGTACATGAGCCAGTTTTCTGGATCCCATTACCTATGGTCGGACACCTTGCTCACCCCTGATAAAGCAGGGAGGGGCTTTGTCCTGCCTCAACTGAATGTACTAGTCTTAGCTGTCACCCCTATGGGAGAACTTACACTGTTGGAGGAGGGGCTGAGGGGTGGGGGGCGGGGGAAATGTAGCAGGGAACAGGAGGAGGGATGAAAGGGGGATCTGTGGTTGGCATGTAAAATGAAAAAAAATATACCAAAAACTCTACCTAAAAATTGTAGAAATGATTAAACAGATACAACAGTGTGGTAGGATAGGGAATAACTTTATACAAATCAACAGCACTCCTATGAACTAAGGTCAAACATACAGAGAAAAATCACAAACTGTCAGGATCTGTGCAGCCTAGTCTAGTATCAGCATATGCCTACCTGCCCAATGGGTTGCCTCAGGGGCAAGGCATCTGTGGAAATGGACTCTCACTAGGCAGTAGTCCATGGGACAGTCTATGATTTTGCAAAATCTGTGCAGCTTGCAGACTCTTTTCTCTCTCATTATATTAGTGATTCATTGTTAATTTTTTTATAAACTTATGTTTTTCACATTTTTTCACTTGCAATTCAGTAAATTTTCTTAAAATCATTACTTTGAATTTGTTCTCTGACAAATCATCAACCCACATCTGTGTATCACTGAGAATGTAATGCCTCGTGTACAAAAGAAAAATATAACCATCATTATAAAGTGACTGAATGCTCATCATTTTCTTCCGCACATTGATATGGTTGTTCTTGACTCTGGGACCTAGAATGAAAGACACTCTATGTAGTAGAATCATGTATGAAACAGGTCACTAGATCCTAGTGAATTTTACCAATAAAGATAGACAGCCTTGTCAGGGAGCAGTGGACTCGTCCTTAATCCCAGCACTCAGAAGGCAGAACCAGGCAGATCTCTGTGAGTTCCAGGCTAGCCTGGTCTACAGAGCAAGATCCAGGACAGGCACCAAAACTACACAGAGAGCCTTTCTCGAAAAACCAAAAAAAAAAAGATAGCCTTATAAACACACTTGCCCTAATGTTGCCCATCTGCTGTTAAAGCATGCATATGGTACATTGAGCCTAGCCCATTTTGGAGCCATGTGTGATTTTATTTATAAGATTGGAGTATACATTTTCAAAGGCAAATATTTGACTCAATGACACAGATAGACTGTAAGCTGGGTTGAATTCATGAGCTTTCCTCCAAAGCCTCTTCATCAGGTCCTGTCTCCATTTCCCTGCCTTTATTTCCCACCCAGATTTCCTGGATTGTTGGCTATACGCTGCAAGATGAAATAAACTCTTTCCTTCCCAAGCGTTACTTATTTTTCACTTTGTCAAATGACTGACTTCGAAAAATCAGCTTTTCAGCCTTGTTTACTCACAGAGGAAATGAAAGAAAATTTCCACATGGATATGCTTCAAGGTTCTGTAACTACAGTGCATACAATAAAATTTCTATTCATTTTAAACATTGTATGAATTCAATATAGTGATGTTTTATTCACCAAACGAGCTGTTTGTACTTATGTATTATATATGCACACATGTGTAAAACAATAATTAAAAACTTAAAATAATTTTTTAAAAGGTCACGAACATCAAAAAGAGCAAGGAGGGGTGTGTGAAGGGTTTTCACAGAAGAAATAAAAGTGGAAGTGAAGTAATTATAATCTTAAAAGTAAAGTAGATAAATACATTGAAGAAGGAATGAAACAGAAACTCTGAGTCCAGTCAATATAATCAAAAGAATATATCCACTAAAGAAAATGTTGTGATCAATGTATTTGATAAAGGAGGAATACATGCAAAACATAAGACAACAATGCAGAATATGCTGAACAAGTTCAAAAGAAGAAAATGGATTTATAAAATGATTTCATTAGTCGGAGTGCATCTGTATGTCATTGTGGAGAATGCACACACACACAGATTTCACTAGAAAATCTGAGGGGTTAGTTTTCTTTTTCTACTTCATTGGTCCAAGGATCAATCCCAGATTGTCAAGCTTCATGGCAAGTGAAAAGATGTCCCTCCATTTGAGACATCTCACTGTCCTCCAAGTGAAGTTTCTAGAACTACTTATTACAATATAGTGCAAGATCACAGTAGAGACACTGAACCAATCACATCACAGAATTTCTGAACTAGAAGACTGATTAATGGGCAAGTCCTTACCACAAAGCACATGAAAGAAAGTAAATATGAAAAGTAAGAGAGAAGAAATACAGAATACCTCAAGTTGTAACATAATATTGCAGTCACAAAGCAAAAATTGTTCATTGAATGTTAAGACTAGTCAGAGTTACTTGAGCTAAGATTTTCAAGAATTTTTTTTAGAATTTCCTACATGTACATTATATTCCCAATTCTACTCCACATTCTCCCCCTTAAACTCCTCCCATGTCTTCCCAAACCCCTCTCAGAGTTATGATCTCTTCTTTAATTGTTGTTACATGTACACTACAATATTTGTGTTCCTCTATATGTTACAGTACATGCAAGTTTGATAATATGTATCATAGCATTTTTATATAATTTACATATATGCATTTGTACTTGCAACATACTGAATTGATTTAGTGTTGCTCATATATATTTATGCATATATATTAATATGTACATACATATATATGCATATGTAGATATATACATATGTATATACATATATGCATATATATATACATATATATATATATATATATATATATATATATACATGTTTAGTTTCACCACTAGGGAATGGATAACCTATTAGAGGGTTTGTCCATGAAGAAGACAGATTCTCCTCTCTCAGTAGCTATTAACTTTTTGTAGATCTCCAAGTAATGTATATACTTGTTAGATTTCCACAACCTGTACTCTCATGTCAAATGGTGCTGACATTAAAATATATATTATAAAAAAAACCCACAACCGTCACCAAATTCAAAAGTCACAAATGAAAAATGTTAATCAAATTTAAAAATTAAGAGTGTAGGTGCCAACTATGACACATGTTTATAATTAAAGAATTTCACATAAACACATGCACAAATATCTTTCAAGGTGATTAATAATTTTTCCTTCTTAATTGATTCTTTTCTTCTAATTGTGGTCTTGGGTAGTCTGCATTACAGTAATTCACTTTTTACCTCTGTTAATTCATATATTTCCCTGAGCTCTTCAGTGAAAATTTTCATTTTGTGCACTTACATGTACTTACATTCTTCATGGATGGAATTGCCATTTCATTCCTTGATATAACTTTTATATATATATAGATTTTATATGTAAGCACTGCTTTTGATCAGAAGTTATATGGAATCTCTGGAAGTAAATCAAATTTATTTGGTAGTTGTTAACTTCTTTGTGTCATCTTTATTATTTGCCATATTAATGGCTATGTCAACTAAACAGATAATATTTTACTTCCTTCTTTCTGATTTGAGTAGTTTTTTATTTCCATTCTTTTGTAACTACACTATTGATGATTGCCAGTACCATATTCAATAAAAGTAAGGACAATGGATATTCTTGATTTGTTTCTTATCAGATGGTGAATGTTTCAGTATTTCAGCATCACCTGAAGTATTAGGTATGTTCTTTGCAGGGTGTTATGGTGTTAGTAACAGATGCTCCCATTATGTTTGCCAATATTTCTTTCATGTTTTTAATTATTTGTTTTCTTTTGAGAGAGTTTAATTTTATCAATAAATTATTAATAATTTATCATAGTATATCATTATAAATATAATAATAAGCAATTTATTCTTTGAGTACTTAATATGATACATTTTGATGATACTCACTCCAGACTTTATCCCCAACTCCTGCCAGACTCACAGTTTCCTTCCTAGATTCTCCACTTCTTTTTCTCTATATTTTTATTAACAGAAATATTTTATAAAACATTTTTCACATTTCATTTTATTTTTGAATTTATACTCTATTACATCTTTTCTCTTTTTCCTTTGCTCCCTGAAAACTCACTCATATAATCCTTTTTGCTATTTTTCAAATTTGTGTCCCATTTTATCATGAATTGTTACATTCATATAAGTGTCCACATGCATATATATTCTTGAACATCACCTGCTAGTATTTATAATGTAACTTGTATGTATGTTTTAGAAGACATTGCTTGCAACAGAAGGCCTCATCTTATGGCTTTCTTGTGTCGCAAACCTCCTGTTCTTAGAGGAGTGAAACAGACCCATAAATCTATTGCCACACTGCTTGGTTTCCTTGCAGACAAAGAACTTAAGAGGCTAATGTTGACACCACCACAGACTTTGGACACAGGACTAGAAAGAATTGATCAAGATGTAACATGGAAACCTCCTCCCTAAGGACTGACTAGCTCTCAAAGATCTGAAGGAGCTCTACAGGCTGCTGAGGGAGAAATGCCATCAACAACCCTATATAGTCGTGATGCCTATGAATTACTCTTTGCTGGTGAGGCCATTGCACTTGGAGGAGAACTGGCTTCTGCCATTTTCTTTAAACCATAGAATTTCTAACAGCATTCTAAATACTTACAGCTATAGTAATAATAAAAGCCAAAATTTAGGAACAGCCCATGAATCCATCAGCTGATGAAAGTATCATGAAAATGTGACACATTTCCACAACAAGATATTATTCCACTGTTAAGAAAAAAAATAAAAATTTAAACTTTCAGGTAAATTAGTTGAGCTAGAAACAATTATCCTGAGTAAGGTATCCAAGGCCCTTATGTCCAGAGATAAGTAGCTCACTCCTCAACAAAGAAGCTTCTCTTTGGAGCAGATGGAGACCATTACAGAAAGTCACAATGTGTCAAAATTCAAAGAACAATTAATGTGAAGTACACATCTATAGTAAGTACATTGCCACCACAACCCCAGCCACCGAGTCTCAAGGAACATTGCATTATCATTTTAGATATTCTGATATTGGAATCATATATAACAAATTGTCATATCTTCTTGTTGAAACTTTTTTTGTTTTTGTTTTTTTTTTAGTTTCATGTGGTCTTGTTGTAAATTGTTTATGCTTGTGTTTTAAGGTCCTGTTCAGAATGTCCATTTCTGTGGCAAGGAGTTAAAGCATATCCCATGTATTGTCATCTACTAAGTAAATGGTATCGTGTCTTATGTTGAGATCCTTGGTAAATACACAGTTGAGTTTTGTGCAGAGTGAGGAATATGGAACTCATGACATGCTTCTAAGTATAGCTATTCCCTTTGACTACCACCTTTGTTGAAGGTGCTGTCTTTTCTTCAGTGTCAATGTTAGTCTTATATGTCAAAACTGGGTCATTTTTAAGTGTGCAAACTTACATTAAGTCTTCAATTTTATTCCCTATTTGCCTGCCTTCATGTGAATGCCAAGAGAGCATTTTATTACTCTCATGTATTTAGTTATTATTAATTTATAATAATTATTAAATAAAAATGCTGTTTTTATTACTATATCTCTGTAGTGTAGCTTAATATCAGGAAGGACTATATTTCCAAAAGTCCTTCCATCATTGAGGTTTGCTTTTGCACTCTTGAATTTTATTGTATGCATGTGTTTCCATATGAAATTTAAGATTATTTTTCAATTTCTGTGAAGCATTGTGTTAAAATTTGTTGGAGATTGCATCAAATCTGTCGACTGCTTATGATGTTTGTTTTTATGACATTAGGTCTAGGCAGTCTTAACCATGGGCAGTCTTTCCACCTTCTTATGTCTCAAATTCCATCTTCAATTTCTTAACATTTTTATTCTGTTTTCATTATATAATTCTGTCACTCCCAAGTTCCACTTGCTCAAAGACATCTTTGGGACTATTCTAAAAGGGATGGGTTTCCTGATGTCCTTTTCTGTGTTTTTGTCATTTGTGTAAAGAAAAGCTACTAATTTCAGTGTTCTGAATTCTGCTACATTGATTAATATGTTTATCAGCTGTACAAGGTTCCTGGAGTAGTCTTTATGGTCTTTTGTGTAAAAAAAAAAATTGTACCATCTCTCATTAAGGACACTTCCTTTCCTATTTCTGTCCCTTAACTCTATTTTGTCTCATTGCTCTAACTAAGATTTCAAGC
>CABHPR010158132.1:0-13349 GCA_902168415.1 Peromyscus melanophrys | reverse complement strand
CGTCTCCTCTTCTAAGTTCTGTTTATGCCTTACTTTTTTATGACAGTTGTATGAAATAGATAAAGCACCTTGATGAGCAGGTGCAGGGTCTGATATATTCATTGGCCATTGAAAGACAAAAAGTGACAGACACGTGATTCCTTAGGGTATGCTGTAAAAGGGGTAGAAAAGTTCCTGTGGATTTGAATTATTTAAGAGTATGCCATAGTATTGTCCACTACTGAGGAAATGAACTGAGAAAAAGGGTGTAATATGAACAAAAGGACAGAGTTCAGCTGATGTTTACAATTCATATATAGTAAAGTAAAATGAATGTCATGAAATGGGGTTGGTCCATACTAGAGATACTGGAGGATATCAAATGACAGGGAGGAAGCAGACTTACTCACATGGAGGAAGTCCCTATAAGTTTGGTTGAGATGAAAGGGGAATAGATGAGAAGAACCTCATCAGTTGCCAGGTTCTATGGACTGGGAAGCTTCTGTTGTTATGCCTAGGATTCTAGAACCTTGTCCATAAGAGACAAAGGAGAGCCCTTGAGTTTCCTATATCATGAGTGGTCTCAGAAGACACATGTTACAAATGATTCCACAGCAGAGCCAGAACTAGAGCTATGGGCATCACTCCGTCATGGTAAGTCTTCTAGAGGAAAGAACAACAGATGATTACCAGGAGAATAAAAACACATCCCCTAATTCTTTGCCAATTGTTTAAAATTGGGGGGATGACATTTCCTTTAAATATCTACTGCTTTTCTCTCTTTCTTTGATGACTCTGTAGAGTTTTTCTCATAGTTCTTGTAGTTTGTCATGACAGCTGGCATTGTGGTAGATAGTTCTACTCTAGGAAAATCAGCAATATTATCTTATCTGGAGATTAAAATTCATGATCATTTTTAAATATGTTTCTGCATTATATATAATGTTTGATATTGGATACTTGTATCAAGGAAACTGTTAGGTAGTCTACATTTCACAAAATTCTTTTGAATGTTCATGAAAGTGCTAATCTTCATGAGAGTATTCCTTCATTCAGCCGGAAGATTTTTGTTTTTAAACATGGTCTCATGTAGTTCAGACTGGTCCTGTGCTTGCTATGTAGTTCTGAACTACTGATGCTCTTGCCTCGACCCCTGAGTTCTGAAATTATAGACCTCAGAGTAAGAAGCACAGCTTACTTTGCAGTTGGTAAATTGCTTGTGTAGTGTGGAGAGTGCAAGGTGGTGTTTTTAATGTGGTTTAATATCCTCTAGATAACAGAGAGCCTAAATGGTGAGTTTCTAGTTATTGATGAATTTGATGAAAATATAAGGGGAAAAAGCAATGGATAAAAGATGGCATTTTGGAGGTGCCTAGAAGACTCTGTTAATATCATTCTGCACCAGATTTTCAATGAAAGTGTTCAATTTTGTCAACACCTTTGGGCTCTAGAATCATTGTGTACAGTAATTTACACAATTGTGCACAAGTATTCTTTCCAGCTCTTTTCCTGTTACATACTTTTGAAATACATTTTTAATAGGGGATCCTCAGACTCACATTGACAGAACATTAAGAATGCTGCACTAAAACACATATAATTCTTTTTGTTGTTGCTGTTGTTACAATACAAATCTAGGCATTCAAATAATTATGAAACATGAATCAAATCCATAATGATCAGTGACCAACATGTCAAATTTTTAATCACAAGTTCAAGATATTGTCTTCAAAATCTATTTTACCAGAGATATCTCTTATGACCTTTTACCACTATTGTGTTGCAGCTCTCTTTTTTTCGTAACTAGTTTTCTTCACCATTAGGACACTCTTGTTTCTAGGAAAATGAGCACCCTGGATGGGAAAGAGAGCTGAGCTCGTAAAGAAATGCATCAGAAACTTCACGACCTGAGTTTGAACACCAGCATATTCTAACAGGCAGGCATTAGCAGCATGTGCTTGGATGCCTAGCAGTGTCAAGAGACAGAGGCAGGAGAATAGCTGGGTCTGTCTGTCCAGCCCGCTGAATCTCTTTAGTGAGCTTTAAGTCAATGCCAGACTCTATGTCAAAAAGGAGGTTGGATAGCGACTTTGAAATGTTCCCTAAAGACAGTCCTTGTCCTAAACTAAATCAGTTCTCTCTCTCTCTCTCTCTCTCTCTCTCTCTCTCTCTCTCTCTCTCTCTCTCTCTCTCTCTCTCTCTCTCTCTCTCTCACACACACACACACACACACACACACTCTCTCTCTCTCTCTCTTCTTTTTAACATGCATAATGAATTGATACATCCCCCCACCCCCGTCTTCATGGCTTCCAAGTCCTATGTTGTAGCTCCCACATTGTCAAGTTGCTGACCTCATAATTTCTACAAGTTCCTTTCTTTTTTCAAATCATGATTTTCATACCTCATATCTTCTCTGGAATATATTCATATTTAATAGTTAGATAATTATAGTTCCCTGGTATATTTCACATTGACCAGTGGAAGTCAAACACCATTTTAAAAAATAAGGGTCTTTATCTCCCTCTCTCTGTCTCCCTCTCTCTCTCTGTCTCTCCCTCTTTCTCTCCCCCACCCTCAATCTCTCTCACTCTCACAAACACAAACACCCACATACA
Organism: Peromyscus melanophrys; assembly: GCA_902168415.1. Lineage (NCBI taxonomy): Eukaryota > Metazoa > Chordata > Mammalia > Rodentia > Cricetidae > Peromyscus > Peromyscus melanophrys. The sequence continues at coordinate 10,752 of CABHPR010158132.1, read as the reverse complement.
CACATAGATACAATCTCACATATACATTCACACAGATATCTAAATAAACACACAAACACCCAAAAAACAACCAAAAATATAAAAGTGTAAAAAGTAAAACATAGAATCAATATATATGCCTCCAGACAACCACCATTCTAGGATGAACTCTGTCCTACATACATACAGAGAAGTACATGTACTAGGAACCTGCACACAATCCACACAACCTTGACATTCATACCTAGAACACACATACACTAAAATCCAAATGAGAAAAATGTTTGTCTTGAAACAATTTCCTTTCTCCCTTGGCAATAAAAAGGCATGGACTGAAATGAGCATCCAACCTGTACTTAATAAGCCAGATTTCAGTTTAGCTTTACAATGTAACTCATTGTTGCAGAATAATCTTTCTGTACACTGTGAAGATGTGTCTTTGCCAATATCCTTCTGATTGGTTGGATAAAATGCTGAATGTCCATGAGGTAGGCAGGAAGAAGTGAGGTGGAAATTCAGAGCAGAGAGAAATGAAGAGGGGATGAATCTAGGAGTGGGGGAGGAACACCAGAGGAGCCAGAAAGGAAGCAGGACATGCAGAAGGAGAGGTGAAAGCCACGAGCCATGTGGCAGCAAGTAGATTAGTAGAAATGGGGTTAATTTAAGTTAAAAGAGTTAGATGCAAGCATATGCTAAGGTCAAGCTTTCATAATTAATAACAAGTCTTTGTGTCATGATTTTTGGGCTGTCAGTCCAAGAAAGCCTGCTTCAAATCACCATGACAGAAATTCAATAATAAAAACTATAAAAAAACAAAAACAAAAACAGATAACACCCATTTTTAGATGAGGATTCTTCCTGTTGTTGTGGAGTATTATAAAATGATAACATTTAGAAACAACATGGAAAGGCAAAATAATTTTAAAATTGGGACTGTATGAAAAATATACCTCTATAGCAACAAAAATACTTTAAACAAACTTAACAGAAAATACAAGCACACTGTTCAAATACCTTGAGTTAATATCCAATCCATTTTAGTACATACTCTATCATTTTCTTCTACCTGAATTGCTCATACTTTACTATACATGGGTCTACCTTTCTTTGCCATGTGTCTTTTATTCATGATGCTCTGATAGATAAACTCTGAAAAAATACATACCAGTAAAACATGAAAGACAGACAATTTGAAGACATAGACTACAGGGATTTCTGTTCCTCATTGGTTCTCTCAAGGGTATGGTGGCTCTGGCTGAGATGCTGGCGCATGTGAGGATAACTTGCCTGCAGCTTTGGCTGTGAAGGTGGCTTTTCTTTTCTATATGGCTAAAAGCTTGATATGCTCAATGCAACACCCTCCCCCTAGTAGTGTTTATAGATGCTCAAGGGTCATTAACATGAATAGAGACAGAATTTTACAGGCTGGTTGTCTTATACCCTACATTTTGGAGGCCAGAGACACATTATCACCATGAAGCCCAAAATATACTTGATATCCAAACATTTCTCATTGTCTTTCTACACTGACCAAGGTTATGTCCTTGAGGAACAACCTTAGTACAGAAAGACTGCTATTACCATGACTAGGTGATGAAAACTCTGAATCCATGGTTGTTCTAACCACCCATTTGGGAGCTTTACAAGGCATACTGGAGATAAATAGAACTATTTATAACATCATGAAATTATGCCCAAGAGCCCTTCTTCCATACTTCCAAAGTGAGGCAAAACAGTTATTAGAACAGGTAGGTTCATAAAAGGATTATTGAATATTTTGTGGTATTAGGTAATAAACAATTTGTTTACATGGGACGTATTACCACCTATCAGAATCAAGTATTTATAGTTATCAGTGGAATGAGTGGCTATTACGTTCAAACAGGTGTTTTTACCGATGTGTTTTTAGGTAAACCTAGATCTAGACTGAACAAAATCTGGTATAAGTAAAAGGAAGTATATATCAAGTCTTAAAAGATTTTTGCAATTTGAATAGAAAAAACATGCAGCATCGCAGGCATGATGTCATCAAGGCAAGGCTAACCTGGTTATTTACTACTAGCCACTGTTGAAATAGTGTTCAAAATCAAAATTGTGCAGTCAACATTTTCCTCTCATACTCACTGGGTAATCTAACCTACACTATAGTACATGAACTGGGTCATAATTTGGGCATAGGTCATGACAGTACTTATTGTAAATGTGGGAGAAAAACTGCACAATGGCCCTAGGAGGAGAAAACCGTCCAATAGATTCAGCAGCAGCAGTTATGCTTGGCTATGGAACAACACTTTCAGGAGACATGTTTAAACAACTTAACACTTGATGAAAGTCTAGTGACATAGAAGCTCTGTGTTATAGTTAGACTGAAGACAGAGAGCAGTGCCTTCATGGATCATCTGAATCCTGAAAAAGTGACTCTTGCTGTCAAGAGGGCTGCCTTTGGGAACCTGATGCTCCCTTTACTGATGAGTCTATTTGTATATCACTATCACATTTACTGTGTTACCTTAGCACTGTAGTTTAACTTAACATTGGGATTATGATACCTCCAGCAGGTTTTTGTTGTTATTGTTGTTCAGAATTATTTTGAATATATTGGGTATTTTATATTTTATACAAAATTTGACATTGTACTTCTCAATTTCTATGAATAATTCCTTTGAAATTTTGATGAGAATAGCATCAAATTTGTTCACTGCTTTTTGTAATTTTAACATTTCCACAATATAATTCTGCCAATCCATGAGCATGGGAAGTCTTTTCATCTTCAAGTATCTTCTTCAAATTCTTTCCTTCACTGTCCTAAAAGTATATTTGTACAAGTATTTTACTTCTGTAGTTAGATTTAACCCGAGATACATATAGAAAGATATAGATAGGTACATTAGGCTATTGTAAATGGTATTGTTTCCTTGATTTTTTTTGATGTGTTTGTGGTTTGTATACAGGAAGTAGAACACATTTTGTATACAAATGAGGGGGTTGGGGAGAAATACAGGGGAAGGTATGGGGGACAAGAACATGAGGGAATGTGATGGTCAAGCTGGGAGAGGGATGGAGTGGGAGAGCAAAGAAAGAGGTATCTTGACAAAGAGAGACATAATGAGGGAAGGGAAAAACCTGGTGCTTGGGAAATTTCCAGAAACCCACACGGACACCCCCAGATTAGACTGCTAGCAATAATGAGCCTGAACTGGCCAACCCTGGTAATCAGATTAGTGAATACCCTAACTGTCATCATAGAGCCTTCATCCAATAACTGGTAGAGTACAGGTTTTTAAATCATGTCCTTATGATTCTCTAGATTTCCTCAGTGACTTTTGTTATGTCCCCCTTTTCATCTCTAATTTTGCTAGTTTGGATTATCTCCCTGTGCCTTTCAGATAATTTGGCTAAGGGGTTGTCAATCTTACTGATTTTCTCAAAAAATACCTCTTTGTTTCATTGATTTTTGTAGTGTTTTTGTTGGGGGGGTGTGCTTTGTTTGCTTTTGTTATATTGATTCGGCTCAGGTTATTTCTTGACATCTAATCCTTTTGTGCACTCTTTCTTCCTTTTGTTCTAGAGCATTCAGGTTATGTAAGGACTTAGTGCTATGAACTTGTACCTTAGAACTGCCTCATTGTGTCCCATAAATTTGGATATGTTCTGTATTCATTTTCATTCAATTCTAAAATGTTTTAAATTTCTTTCTTAATTTTTGTCTCAACCACTTTCATTCCTTAATGGGTAATTCAGTGTCCATGAGTTTGTAAGTTTTCTGTTCTTTCTGTTGTTGAAATTCAGTTTTAATCCATGGTAGTCAGATAAGATACAGGGTACTATTTCACATTCCTTCTTCCTATTGAGAGTTGATTTGTGTCCAGGTTCATAGGCAATTTTGAAGTAAGTTCCATGAGCTGCTGAGAAGAAGGTATATTATTTTGTGTTTGAGTGAAATGTTCTATGAATATCAGTTAGGTCCATTTGGTTGCTAATGTCAGTTTTATCTAGAATTTCTCTGTTTAGTGTTTAGGGGTGAGAGTAGAGTATGGAAGTCATCCACTCTCACTGGATGGGGGTCAATGGGTAATTTTTTTCTCTAGTAGTGGATTCTTTTATAAACTTGTGAGCACTTGTGTTTGGTGCATAGATGTTTAGAATTGCAATAGCATCTTGATGGAGTTCTCCTTTAATGAGTCCATAGTGCCCCCCCTATTTCTTCTGATTAGTTTTGGTTTGAAATCTATTTTGTCAGATATTAAAATGGCTATAGCAGCTTGTTTCTTGGATCCATTTGCTTGGAATGTCTTTTTCAAACCTTTTGCCCTGAAGTGATATCTATCCTTGATGTTAAAGATGGGGGAATCCTTCACTGTCCTGCTCTATCACACCATCAACTCCACTCATTCTCACCACCAAATAGGCTGCAAATTGAAACCAATCAGAAGAGATTACTCTTTAAAGGAAATTACAAAAATATGATACTACAGTCCTAAACACAGTCTCAATATGCAAACAATTTCATAAAAGAAATACAATTATATTTTTTAATGACAGATTCACTATAACACAGTGATATTTGGCCAATTCAACCTCCTCTCACAATAGACACAGGTTATCTGAAGAGAAACTCAGTAGTTAAAGTGGGCCCTTATTCAAAAGGAACTTAAAGACAAATACAGAACATTCCAACCCAAACATTAAAGAATTCTTGTTCCTCTCATCAGTTGAGCGCTGTAAATTCTGTCTGAGTGGTCATCTCTGGTGGGCCCCTACAGCAATGGTAAGAGTCTAGACTCTTTGACCAGACATGGATGGTAACCTTCCAGAGTATTGGTGGATGGGGTTACGAGAATGAGTGGGGCTCTCTACTGGAAAGAGTGTACCCAAATGGGGCACCGAAGCACTGGTATAAGACACATGTTCCTCAGGAAAGTAGATGCCTCTCCTTTGGTTTTTTTCAATGATATCCCTTCTGACTGGAGGGAGATAGAAACAAAAATGTTTTAATTTTCACTTCCCTGGTCGTTAATGGTTTTGAACGCTTTTTAAAATTTAGTAGATATTTAAATTTTTTATTTTGAAGGTTTTCTATTCAGATGCTAGCCTTCGTATTTTGTTTTATTTAAAAGTACTTTTAAATTATTAGTTGATAATTTCAAACATTATACAATAGATCTTTTTTTCCTTTTATTAAAAATAGTTTTCTCACAAAATGTATCTTAATTATGGTTTCCCTTCACTCTACACCTCCAAGTTTTTCCACATCTTCCCTCCCACTCAAATCCACTCCCTTTTGGTCCCTTATTAGAAATGAACTGGCTTCTAAGGGATATTAAAATAAAACTAAAAATGTAATAAGATAAAACAAGACTGTCACATCAGAGTTGAACAAGATAAACATATAGAAGAAAAAATGAGCCCAAGAGAAGGCACAATAATCATTTGCAGAAATCAAATCCACCCTATCTTTCCTGGATCCACTCCCACAGAACCTTCAAAAACACTCCTATACCAACCTTCCTGGCCTCTTTGTTTACTAATCTAATAATAGTAGTGAGAACATGTGTGATATGTGGGTAGGGGTGAGAAGGGTCGCTCCTATCCCACACAGCATATGTGGAGGACAGAGCACAGCTTGCGAGACTCATTTCTGTCATCCTACCTAGGTATGGAACTCAGGTCATCTGGTGTAGCAGATATTACTTTTACCAACTTAGCAATCTCTTTGTCCTTTTTCAAAAAGTGACTCAATGATTTCAAGTTGATGAGTCAAAGCGTTTTATTGGAGTTATTCACAGGAGTATGGTTTAGTGGTATCATACATTGTTTGTATGTGATACTTGAGGATATCATGACTTCCACTGATAATCTGCTTTAAGGGCTTCCTTGTCACCTACAAATTTATTAATATGTGTCTTTCCTTTCTGTTTGTTTCCTGAGACCAAAGGTTTTATTTACATTATCTATCCTTTCAAAGAAACAAAATTCTCATTTTTTAAAACTTTTGTTATTTCCATGTCATTCATTTCTGTCAAATCTTAATGGTTTCTTTCCATCTCTAAATTAGGACTTTGTATTTTTTCAAGTAATTAAAGTGTATTGTTATTATTATTTATTTCATGTCTGTCTGTTTTCTTGATACATGCAGTTATAGCTCTAAACTTCCCTTTTAGGATACCTTTCATTACATACTATAGATTTCGGAATACTGTTTTAATCCATTTCTTTCTGATGTCTCCAGTGACCCTATTCACTGTTCAATAAAGGTCTTCTGGATGAAGGTGGATTCTAAGTTTACTGTTTACCACAGATATCTCCACTGGCTTAGTAATTTTATTTACAGACCTTGCTTCTTGCATGAAAAGCATTTACATATATTATCATCATTGTTTTCTTACATGAAGTTTGATACTGGGCATTCAGATTTGCATTCTTACCCAGGCCCCAGGGGATCATTTTTGATGGAAGGATTTATTTTGTTGATGTTTACTTTCTTGAGTTATTTGCATAATCTGAACAGTAATCCTCTGTCAAATATATAACACACAAAATATTTCTCTTATTCTACAGAAATTTGATTGATATTTTATTATATAAAAGATTTTTATTTCCATGGGGCCATATATGTACACTACTGGTCATATTTTCTGAGTAATCAGTCTAATTTACAAAATCCTTAACTATGCCAGTGTCTTAAATGTTACTTCCTGCAATTTAGTTCTATTAGTTGCACAGTTTTAGACACTCCAGGAAAACATTGGTCCACTTGGTGTGTTGTATTTTGGGTTTTATTTCAATGCAGTATGAGACATAAGGTTTTTTTCCAGCCCCATATAAATATATCTGTTGTTGTCAGCATCATTTGTTACACATTCTGGCTTTTCTCCAGTGTTGTGAGTGAGTTTGGGCATCTGCTTCAAAAGCAAGTGGCTATAGTTTTGGGAACACATCTTTGTGTCTCCTGTGCTATTAGAATATACTTCTGTTGTTCTCTCAGCAATTTGTCACTCTGGCTCTGTGTTATAGTTTTAAATTAGGTATGATGATACCTTAGGCAATGTTGTTTTTACTTGGGTTTGCATTGGCTATCCAGGCTCTACTGTGCTTCCAGTTCCATTTTAATATTCTTTTGCCAGTTCTATGAAGAATTTCACTGAAATTTTAATGAGAACTGCAATGAATTTGCAGGGGGCTTTTGGTTTGATGGTCATTCATGTTATGAATTATTTGAATCCATAATCATGAGAGGTCTAGAGAGGTAGAAACTTTCTATCTTCCTCAATGTTTTTCTTCATTTACAAAGTTGTTCATTGTAGAGGCTTTTCACTTCTGGCTAGAATTATTTCAAGCTGGTTTGATCTTTTGAAGCTATTTTGAATGGAATCTTTGTGGGGTTTTCTTATCAGTGTGGTTGTCATTTACAAAGGAGTTTGCATCCAGGCACAATGAAACACATTATCTGTCATTTTTGTCTTGCTGATTCCTGTATTCACTTTCCCTTTGATCTTTTGAAGTTATATTATAGCACATGATTGGATCATCATATTTTAGTTAAAATTCATTGGTGATTTTTGCTTTACTTTATCTGTGTAACAGGCCCCCAGACCTTAATACAACTCCATGATTGAAGTGCCATTTAGGCTGTAACGCTCAGCATGTAGACAGTACCACCTGCCAAAACTAAAACAAAGACCTAATCCATGAAAGTCCACAGACTTTTAGGAAAGTCTCAAAATATACTGATGTACTAAACTTGCTTTTTTTAACTACTGAAGTTCTGCTTCTGACTAACTGTTATTGTTAACTGGAATATGTCAACTCAGAAAAAGGGTTTTGTGCTTAAAAGCTCATTCTGATAGAGGTTCGGGATATACTGGGATCCTGAATACCCAGTGTAGTCACTGGTGGCTAATAGACTTTCTGTTGGCTTAAACCCATGTTCAAGCAGTTGTATCCGGTGTATACCCCACAGCAATATGAATTTTTCTTTTGGTTTTAATATTTTGTTTTGTTTTCTTTTGTTTTGTTTTGTTTTGTTTTGTTTTGAGAAGCCCTCTTGAAGTCCATTGGGTGTTCCTCTGTAACATTTCTATTAGGTTTTGAGATAGGCTTTCTTTCTGAACTTTATTCAACCCATTTCTCCTAGAAAGGCTGGCAAGAAACCCATGGAATCTGTCTACTTTCCCTAACTTCAAAGGGAAAGTACCATTTCCAATTTCTTGTCTTGGCTCTGGAAATATAAATTCAGGACTTTCTTGTATTGATATATTGATGTTGCAAACACTTTATCCACAGCCCCTGGTCTTGGTGAGAGTTGTTTTTTTTCCTTTATTAATTACTCATACATTATATTTTGGTGACATAATTCCCCTTACTTAAACTAATTCTACATTCCCTGAAGCACATGAAAATTCTAATTTTTCTCATAAAAAGTCAAAGTCAACACAAAAATCTCTCTCTCTTTCTCTCTCTCTCTCTCTCTCTCTCTCTCTCTCTCTCTCTCTCTCTCTCTCTCTCTCTCTCTCTCTCTCTCTCTCTCTCTCTCACTCTCACACACACACACACACACACACACACACACACACACACACACACACACAAACCAAAGAAAACCCTGGAGTCTATTTGGTGCTGTCCAGCCATGCCTGAGCAATTGTGCCTTTCTTGATGTTAGCTGATATACACAATGTCATTCTATTGGTTTTCTTTTCTCTCCCAGAAGCTATTAATTGCAAATACCTTCCTGGGTAGGGGTGGAACTTTGTACTCATTTTCCATTATTCCTGCTGAGATTTGGTTTATTTGAAGTTGTGCAGAATTTTGGTGTGCTTTCTCCATCTCTGTAAGTTCTTGTGTGCACCAGCCAAGCAGTGTCTATCTATAAACTGCTGTATCCTTGGAATCATCCACCTCCTCTAGCTCTCTGCCTTCTTTTCTCTATAGGTCCCTGAACATTGAGGGTAGGAGAATGATACAGACATCCCATCTAGGGCTGTGTGCTACAAAGTCCCATACTTTCTGCATGATGTCCAATTGTGGGTCTCTCTGTTAATTGCCAGCTACTATAAGAAGAAGCTTCTCTGATGAAGCTTCAGTCATGTAGTGATCTACATACATAGGACAGTATCATTGGGAGTCATTTTACTGCTATGTTCTTCAAGCATAATGTTTGTTACAGGATTTCCCCTTGAACTCATGACCTATCTGGTCACAGGTTTTGACCACTTTAGCCATGTCAGAGTTGTTGAGAGTTTATATAGCATTACCATATAATGAAGGATTCTCATGAAGTGGGCCTTAAAGGCAATAAAAACTTGGGTGGTTTACACCTATAACATTTGTGGCTGTATTGCACCAGGGAATATATTGTGCCAGGAGGTTGCTATTGGAGCTCACAAGGTCCATAGTTGGAGAGATTGGTGACTTCCAGCACTATGAACACTAGTCAAAAGGAAGAAAGATTCTAATTGGACACTAGCCCCATTTCTCCTTATCTGATGACATGGTATGATTTATCTTCAGCAATAGTTCTTACCATAAGGTTGTGAAGTATAACAAATGGTGCTGGCAATAGCCTAGAATATCTGGATTTTTTGTGGGACCCTATTAGACAACAAATATTCAAAAGGATGAAATTCATTGTTGGTGCTGGGAGCGCAATTGGCGTGAATGAAATGTCTATTTAGGGCATTGTATCCCTCATTGTATGGTAACTCTATATAAACTCTATATAAATTTTAGGAAGCATTTATAGTGAGTTTCCATTTGTAATTGGATTTAAGATACACTTCATGATAGTGAACCCATACTTGATATTGTTTATGTGGCCAAGAATCTTAGACTAGAAGTCATGGGAACTAGATGGAAAGAAACTACTATGGTTCTAATAAAATAATATTACAAGAAAATGACTCCTAATAACATATTATATCTATAGTTCAGAGTGTCACTCAACCCTCCCCAAAGAGCTTCTTCTTGCATGGGATGGTAAATAACACAGAAATCCACAACAATAGAAAGCCATAAAGTTGGAAGTCTCAGTCCTAAAGGGGATATCTTTATCAAACCCCTCCCCTCAAGACTTAGAGATCTATGTGCAGAAGGAAATGGAAAGATTCTAAGAGTCAGAAATGATAGAAGACTTTATGAAATTTGAATTCTCCACATACAATAAGACAGACACACATATGAACTCACAAAATTGTGAAAACAAGACTTACATAAGCTCAAGTCACAGAGAATCTCAACAGGAAGGAGAAGTGGGCACAAAGTCCCATCATTAAAAAAAATACGATCAAAAGATATTTTCTGGAAAAAAATTAAATGAAAGATTGTGAAGCTCCACCCCTAGGCAGGAAGCTCTCTGTAAGTGGAAACTGCTAAGAGTAAGGAAATTGGTTTTCTTCAATGGAGTGAAACAGGGGTATATCAACCCCACTCACTGACTCACTCAAGGGCAGACCTGATGATGACGAGCACAAACTGGACTCCAGGTTTTCTGAAGTCTTTCTTTTTTTAAATTTGTTTGTTTGTAATTATTAGAGAGAAACACCATGAAGTTGGGTAGATTGGAAGGGAGAAGGGATCTAGAAAGAACTGAAGGGTGAGGAAGAATAAAATATAAAGTATAAAATCCTCAAGGAAATAAATAAGTAAAAATGATGAAAGAGTCAGTGCAGCACACTGGCAGGTCACCAAGCTTCCTGACACTGGCAACCTTAATTAATGAATACACTTGTTTCTTCCATTTGCCTTCAACAACTTATAAAATATGCTGGTCTCAGA
>CABHPR010158131.1:25751-51953 GCA_902168415.1 Peromyscus melanophrys | reverse complement strand
CTGAGCGTTGGCAAGGGTCTATTGGAATGCAAAGCAAATATTACATTTCTTTAAATTAAATAGCCTTCTTTAAAGTTATTCTTTTAAATTAGGCATGGGGTTTCATGCCTATAATCACAGAACTCTGGAGGCTGAGGCAGGAGTATTGCCATGAGTTCTATGCCAGCTTGGATTACAGAGTGAGACACTGCTGAAGGAAGGAAAAGAGGAAGGGAGGGTGGGAGAGAGGGAGGGAGGATGGGAAGGAAGGGAGAAAGAAAAACCAGAGTTGTATTTTAATAGAGGGTAATAGATACTGGTGTGATAATTAAGTGCACCTTAAAATACGGAGAATTTTTAAATTAATTTCTATCTTATGCAGATGAGTGTCTTCCCCGCATGTGTGTAAGTACACCACGTGTGCATATTGCCCACGTGTCCTGAGTAGGTCGTTGGATCTCCTGGGATTGGAGTTATAGACTTGTGACCTACCATAGAGGTGCTGGGAACCAAACCAGGTTCTCTGTAAGAGCAGCAAGTGCTCCTAACTGCTGAACCATCTTTCCAGCCCCAAAATAAGGAGAATTTTTGTAATGCAATGAAATAAAAGATTGTGTTCTCTGCACTCTCCCAAGCCAGAAAAACACCTAGTGGTTTGCCGGTATTCAGATTCTGTTCTTGCAAGAAAAGTTCAAGGACATGAACAAGTAAGGAATAAGCTACAAAAACATTTTTCCTTCAAAAATCCATATCACATTTACCTCCGGAAAGACCAAGGCTTGAGAAACAGTGGTTTTGATCTGAAAGAACAAAGGAAAAGCTGAAGGGGGATGTTCATGATTGATTCCATCAGCTTACCTATCTATGGTAGGCTGGGGAGTGTGCTACTCCATGGCGTCACTTTCCTGCTAACATGCAAGACATGATTTACTTAGAGATAAAGAAAGAAAGCCATCCAGGTAGAAAAACAGTGGAGGTTATATTTACATGAAAGAAGCTAAGAAAATAAACTTAAATACTGAAAATGGAATGGTCTAGGCCCTGGAAAATTCAATCTTTCCAGCCCACTTAAAGCCATTAATTAGCAGGAAAGGACAGGCTAGCTTCAGTGCTTATGGCTATAACTACTCAATAACTCCAGTCTCTGTTTGACCCCACAAACAGAACCTTGGTAGAATTTGGCATATCGTCCACCTAAAACAAGTTTGTTCTATCTCTTAATAGCTTTTTAAATTATAGACAAGGACGTCAGTTTTGAGACAAACACATAGTTCTCATCATAGAGGTAAAGGATTTATCTGCCCCAGAGTGGCCCACATGTCCTGTCCTATCCGGTACTGATGGCAAAGCTGTGTCACCATTTCACGTCCCATGAGCCAGAGCTGCCTCAGTTTCTACCATTGATCTTCCCCAAGTGTACCGAGAGCTAACTCTGTACCTAACAATGTGAAGAGCGTGAGGACAAACACCTGCTCTGAGGCTAAGCACAGCCCAGCACCAAACACCAGAGTCTGGCTTCCTACTTTATAAACACACAATGACTCAGATGCCAAATGCTGACTCAGGTTCCCCAAAAGGAACATTGTCATTCCTTCCTGAGCCTATGCTTCAGGTGACTTCCAGAATGGACCTAGGACCTGCTCCCACAGGTACTGTTAAGTCCTAAACATCTAAAGTTGTACCAGATGCAGCAGGAGGCTGGTAGAGGTTTTGCTGACCTCGGGATTTTCTCAACTGGTGATGGGTGGTTTGGGTTCCTCTAGCATGGTTGTTCACCCATACTGTGCTAGCCCAGGATCACCTCTCCACAGCCTGTGGTCTTTATGACCAAAATCTACTCAACTCCAGATGTGGCAGTCTGTGAAGAATGGGGTTTTTCTTCATCTGATGGTTCTGATCCTTGGTGTTTTTTCAAAATAGCTATTCTCCTGATGGTGTGTCACCAGCATAGGTCCCAAGTCCTTGACAGCCATTAGAAATAGCCTTCTTTTCCAATACCTCTGTCCAGGTGGGAAGTTAAAACGTGGACTAATTAGTGAGAATAAATGAAGATTTAACCTTGTCACCACAGCCACCAGTCTCTGCTGATGGGTAGAAAAGGCGAGATTGTATGGATTGTTGCCTTTGATGGTTGGCCATGGTTGAAAGTGCAGTCATGGGATAATCTAAACCTGCTGCTCTCTTTCTAACAGTGCTGCCCAACTCTTTTTTTTTTTTTTTTTTGGTTTTTCGAGACAGGGTTTCTCTGTGTAGCTTTGCACCTTTCCTGGAGCTCACTTGGTAGCCCAGGCTGGCCTTGAACTCACAGAGATCCACCTGGCTCTGCCTCCCAAGTGCTGGGATTAAAGGCGTGCGCCACCAACGCCTGGCAGCTGCCCAACTCTTAAGTGATGCAGAAATAATGATCTCAAGTAGCAAGTAGGCTCACTCCTCCATCACAGCTTCTCTCAGAGATTTTAACACACCAGGACACAGGATTACTAAAGCCAGGAATGAGACATCTATTTGAAGCTTTAGGTTTTGTTTCTGTTTTAAGATAAGGTCAGGTATCTAGGTAAATCTATCTTAACATGTTTCCATATTAGCCTTAATATGCGGAGTGAAGCTTGGCGCTCTTGATCATGCCTTAGTTTTGCCATTGGAAGAGATTAAAAGGTCTTTTCCAAGTTGGCATCTTGACCTATCTATAGATACTCTCTTGGGTCGTCTTTAAACAGAGGCAGCCCTTCTCTCCAGGTATCCTTTCTTACCCAGCTTCCACAGGGAACCTCAAGCTTCGCCCTGCTTAACCGTCTGTCAAGGTAGATGTAACCATTTACACGGCACTTGGTAGTCTACAAGCTGCACACCGACACTCTTCAGGGAGTGTGTTTCATCAAGTTCTTGGGTGAAAAGGACGTTTTGAAAGAAGGATTCCCTGGAGAAAGCCTCCAAGAACTCTAAATTCTACCGTCCCCTGATTAAGCCTGGCCAGAGAGAACCGGGAACGTCTTGGCTATGGTGACATGTTTTGATTAGACTTGGATTTTGTGGCCAGTCTCGGGGTCTGAAGTTAGAGCATGTGGTGGTGGTATGAATATCTTTCCCAAGAAACATTTATATCATAAACCTTGCAGCACTGGATGAGCTATGAAGAGAGAAAGATTGCTGACACAGGTGATACAGTGAACGACGGTGCATTTGAAATTAGTTGAGTGGGACTCAGATGGGGAGAAATGGGTTTGAAGTACAGATGAAATGTCCAAGTGCTTACATAGAGCTCATGCTTCGGTAAGTGGGCCGGAAGTCGGGAAAGAGCAATGAGCCACTAAGAGAAAACCATGGGACATCAGTGGCTTGAGAGGAGTCAGGGGACCATTTATACAAGAAAATCTGAGTTACACGTCAGCCACAATGTTAATGTTTGTAACGAAGAAACCATTTTACACTGAATGGCAGGAAACTGATCATGTGACTGTTGAAACTAGATCAGCAATTTCATGGAGTTGAGAAATAAATAAAAGATTCAAGCCTGGCAGGTTAGTTATCATTAAATATAAATATTTGTATTGACTTATATATGCCTATATATATATTGCAATGAAGAGGGGCAAGAGTAAGTTGTTTGATCAAAGAAAAACGATAATTTCAAAGTGGGCACCTGCTGTTCAAGAAAGAATTCTGCACAGATACATAACAAATTATTGACAGGAGGAGCCTTTCAGATGCACGAGCTAGAGGAGATGTCTGCCACACACTTCTACACAAGATTTCTTATTTTTATGCTAATCTGAGACGAGAGTCTCATGGTGTACAGGCTGCCCTGGAATTTGTATGTAGTCAGAGCTGGCCTTGAACTGCTGATCTTCCCATCTCTACTTCCTGAGTGTTAGGATCGTGCCCAATGCTGGGCACTGAACTCAGGGCCTCGTGCAAGCTAAACATTCTACCGAGCAATCCTGTGCTTTTAAGTAGAAAAAAAAATAAGGCTGCAAGAAAATAGAATGGACACCTTCTTAGGATCTAAGACACTTCCATTCTTCCTCTGCCTCCTCAACCCTTGCCACTAGTTGAAGGGAAATGCTTTCATCTTACTTTTGGTGTCTATTAGGTTGGTCAGCAAATTCCAAGAATTTCAGGTTTAGGGGAACACTGTGATCCCCAGAGCAGGAAAGTAGAGCACAGCCCCTGTCCTTTGGCAGACTTGTTCTTGCTCTTCAGGGGATTTCTCACCAGAAATGGAAAGCAGGTTCCTGCTGGATCCACTTGCTATCACCCACAGCAGTCTTGGCCCTCGGTGCCTCCAGTCAAGCAGAAATGAAACTTTGTCTATTTCAGCAGCCCTTTCCCATCCATCTCGGTGTCTCCTGAGGCCATTTCTTCCCACAGAGCTCTAAACTTGCAGCTCAGCAGAGACTGCATCTGGGCCTGAAAGGTCAGCTCCCCTGGACCAAAAGGGCTTTTGCTTCTTGCCCTCCAAGGGCTGCTGCTTTCACATTTGCAGATAGGAACTTGCTCCCGTTGCTCGCACTGATGAACCTAATGGTTTCCTGGCATGCCAAGACTCCCCGCCATCTGCTCAGCTGGCTGCATGCCCATATCAAAGGTGGCATGCCATGAAGGAAGGGGACCGTGGACAGCAATCATAGAGAGTGGGCCCAGGAAACAATGATGCCTTACTTTCAAGAAGGCTCCTGAAATCAAGCAAGGACGGCATATGGTGCAACAGGGCAGGGTACCTGCTAACAACTGATGGCATAATATGTTAAGACCAGTTTCCAGGGGCTGGAAAGATGGCTCAGCAGTTAAGAGCACTGGCTACTCTTCCAGAGTTCTGAGTTCAATTCCCAGCATCACACGGTGGCTCACAACCATCCATAATGAGATCTGGTGCCCTCTTACAACATGCAGGCATACATGCCGGCAGAACACCATATACATAATAAATAAATAAATCTTTAAAAGACCAGTTTCCTTTGTGAATTATTTTTCCCATTGGTCATCAGAGGTGGACTTAGGAATTTCGAGGAGGCAAGGCCTGACCATGAGGACTTTCCCTGCATGACCAAGCACCAGGCAGGAGAGAGTTCCATCCATGCAAAGGAATATATAGAGATTATGAAACTTACAAAGTCACCACCAAGGTTGCCCAGCCCCATGACTGGGAATCATGCCTTTCCACAGCCCTCTTATATATGAGTTGCATACATGAAGATGAGCATGACATTCTTATACTGAAAAATTATTTGCTGCTTAACTGAACACAATTTGGCATATATCCTGTGTTTTGTTTGCTTAATCTGGAAACCCTGCTCTTACAGCAAGCTGGAAGAAAAACAGAAGCAAGGTGGCAGAGATTTGAAATGAATATAGGAAAATCAACAGAAATAGAATTGGGGTGACTTGAGGGAGAAATCACCTTTCATCTGAAAACACCCCCTTACCTATGCTTGAAGTGCCTACATGGTTGGAGGAGATTAATACTGAAGTCTTGCCTCTAGGGCCAGGATCATTGCTCAAACTTTGTCTTTCATCCTTCCTCTGTATGTTCTGTTTCTCTCTCTCTCTCTCTCTCTCTCTCTCTCTCTCTCTCTCTCTCTCTGCCAAACATGGTCCCTTTAGATGCTGGCAGTCTCGTGGCTGATCACCATGGCTACCTGGGATGCTACCCTTCTTCATCAGTACTCCTTCATGGGTGACAAGGATAGTGTTATGAAGACACAGAGGGATGGTTCACCCTGGGTCTGGATCCCAGATCAGTGACTTTCCAACTACAAGTCCTTAGACAAGTTTCTTCCTCATTGTGGAATGGCAATACTCAGTTTTTGTTTTCTCAGCGTCAAAAACCAGATCTGCATGCATCTCACAGTCCACAGAGGTCCTATGAGCACAGAAGACAATAATGTGCTGGGTGCCCAATGGTTGCTACCACTGTTGCCGTTGTCCTTCCCGTTATTCAAGGACAGCTGACAAGCACGGGTGCCCAGGAACTGGCTGTCTAAACCCTAAGCCTGGCTTTCTCTGAGTTGAGTGCATCTCTGCACCTCAGTTTACCCATGTATCCAACGGGCAAACATACCATGCCTGGTAAACAGAAAGTACCATGTAAATGTTGGCCACTATTTCTGACTTCTGTGACGTGTTTGCAGCCCACCCAGACCAAGCACCCTCCATATATCTTCAGCATGCTACCTGCTCAACACATTTGCTTCTAATCATGGGCCTTATGTTCCCCCACAGGGCTCAGTGACCAACAAGAACTCATTTAGTGCTTCATGATGAAATAATGAAAGAGAAGCAGCCCTGCCCCCACGAGCCATTGACCGGAGCAAGCACAAAGAGAAGTATCCTGCCTGTGAGCATGTGCAGACAGACAAACAGCAGCCTGCCTCTCTTTGTAATGCCTGCTACATGCCAGGTACCACAGTAGGCACTGTACAAATGGATTTTCACTTAGTGTCTTGTTGTCCCTGAGGATTCGCTTCCCATGGCTATTTTATGGATGAGGAAACGCCAACTTAGACCAGCTCAGCTGCTCCCCTACTTTACACAGCCCGAAAAGATTTCAAGGTTCACCCACAGACAACCCGAAGCCAAAGTCCTGTGATGTTTGGCTGTGGGCAGTTACTGTCGACCTTGGTCTGTGTGGCCATCAGTGGGGATGGTGATAGCACTCTTAGGACTGTGGAGAGGATTAAACACACTGCTCCCTGTGCAGTGCTCATCCCACCCACACAGGCACTCTTCGTATCCTCGGCAAGTGTTAGGTGCTGAGAGCGGGGTGAGCTGCTATGGTCCTTCCTCTCCACAGTCCACAGGCCTGTGATGCCAACTGAGAACAGACCCAAAGAACAAAATCAAAGCTCCTGCCTCACTCAACAACCAGGAGCATTTTGTTTTCCTGGGCACTTCTGAAGGAGGCTATCTTTGAACAACGGCTTCTGGGACCTTGTCGCCGACCCTGGAAGATGGTAATCTCCTCTAAGATGAGGATTCAGATCCTGAGCTGGGAACTCACTCAGGACCATCGGGATCAAGAATCAGCTCCCCAGGCAGCCTGGCACATCCCTTGATGCCTTCTCTGCAGTCCCCACCTTCATGGTGGACTGGTCACTCTCCTCGATGACTCCTTTCCAAAGGAGGGATCAGTGACAGCTTGGGCTTTAGTTCTAGGCCATTTACCAATGCTTTTACAATTTCAGTGGTTCAGACATGTGAACACAGGTTAACAACAGTTATTTGCCACCAGACTAGGGTAAGGGACAAACTGAAGGGACAGTATGAGGAAGGGCTGGCAAGGAGGTTTGGTGGGGAAAAGGACCTGACTTCAATCCCTGATCCCACATGGTGGAAGGAGAAACCTGACTCCCTCAAGCTGGCCTCTGACCTCCACAAGATCATGCACATGCGCACAAACTATATAAATGTCCGTCTGTTCTTTTTAAGATAGTCAAGATTTTGAGCCAGCAAGATGGCTCAGCAGGTTAAAGGTACTTGCTGCCAAGCCTATGACCTAAGTTTGATCTCTGGAACCTACATGAGAAGAAGAGAGCTACTACAGGTTGTTTCCGACCTCTACATGTGTGTACCACGTACACACACACACACACACACACACACACACACACACACACACACACACAAACACACACACACTAAATAGATAAATGTAAACATTCTTTTTAAAACAAAAAGTGACAATATGTAAGTGTTAGGGGCCTCAGGAATCATCAAGATTTTTATCTATATTTTGTTCAGATGTTAATCAAGTCATTTCTAATAACTTTACAAGGAAAAATTCATTTGATCTTCATAAAACTTCTGTGAAGGTAGAGATTAATTTTACGGTTGGTTTTCAGATAAGGACACTGGGGTGTGGAGAGCTGAGATCATTTCCCGAGGTGACTGATCTAGTAGAGCGACCAACCACGGTAGAACCCAGACAGACGCCACCTTCCCGGGGTAGAACCCAGACAGACGCCACCTTCCCGGGGTAGAACCCAGACAGACGCCACCTTCCCACGGTAGAACTCAGACAGACGCCACCTTCCCACGGTAGAACCCAGACAGACGCCACCTTCCCGCAGTTAGAACCCAGAGAGACGCCACCTTCCCACGGTAGAACCCAGACAGACATCATCTTCCCACGGTAGAACCCAGACAGACATCATCTTCCCACGGTAGAACCCAGACAGACGCCGCCTTCCCACGGTAGAACACAGACGCCACCTTCCCGCGGTAGAACTCAGACAGACATCATCTTCCCACGGTTAGAACCTAGACAGACGCCACCTTCCCCAAGTGTCTGTCCTCTCCAACACTGCTGGCCTTTCTCTCGCGGCTCTAGCACTGACTCCATTGTCCCATGCCACCTTTCCCCAGAGTGAGGCCGGAAGCCCAAATCACTACTCCATGTGGTGATGTGAGAACAGCTATAGAAAGGGAAAGACGTCAACAAGGCCCTTCAAGATACCACCCCTGCCAAACTCTTCAACCTCCGTAATCCCATCAAGTCCTTTCGCCCAGAACAAACACGGCTGCTTCTCATCCCCAAACCTGCTCCATCTTCCGCCCCCATCACACCGCAGACGCTGCCCTCTGTGTGTGAAGCCCGCTCCCGCCCACACTTGACTCAGAGCTTTGTGAAGGCAGGAGCTGTGCCCTGTTTTCCCAGCATCCACTAATCTGTCATGAAGGAAGCACTTGGTAGAGATTTGTTCCACAGACATTCAGTGCCTAGACAGACAGGTGAAGAAAATGTGTGGGAGTGACCAAAAGTAGACCTCACACATGGGAAAACAGTGCGGTGTGTAAGCGGCCTACCAGACCCTCCAGTCTCGGCAATCACCAAACACTCTGATTAACACCACGCCCATCCCAGTAGAGTCTGGTCACTCACAACTCTACTTGGTTAAATTAGCTCAATTTGATCGTCTTAAAGGAGCCAATGTTCTTTATGACATACAGGATTTAGCTGTAATTCTGAAAAATACGTATTAACCTCAGGTGTGTGCTGAAGGCCAAGTAAAGCAAGGTTGGACTATAGCAACAGGACCCGCTGCATAAGTTTTAAGTACAATGGTTAGGATAGCCTTTTAAATAGATGAAATGGAACAGAAGTAGCTAAAAATCTCCAAAATTGATGCCCTCCAGAAAGACATCAGGTGAACTCTGGCTACTTGAACCATGGCCGGTAAGCCTGAAGAATAAAATATGAAAAACTTCTGCTCACACATCTCATTCATAGCATTTCTACCTTCAGTGGTCTCTGGCCTTTGTGTGAAAAGTGTTTCTTCCTAAATTACCTTACCCAGCACACGCAGTTTTCAAGAAATTTTTTTCTGTTTATACAG
Source organism: Peromyscus melanophrys (assembly GCA_902168415.1). Classification (NCBI taxonomy): domain Eukaryota; kingdom Metazoa; phylum Chordata; class Mammalia; order Rodentia; family Cricetidae; genus Peromyscus; species Peromyscus melanophrys. The sequence continues at coordinate 42,642 of CABHPR010158131.1, read as the reverse complement.
TCATTAGAAACCCAGTATAGCATCCCAGAAGAGCGTCTTTTAGACTACTTTCTGATAATTTATCTAAGTTGAGGCCTGGGAAGATGGTTCAGTTGAGTAAGTATCTGCCATGCAAGCAAGAGGACCTGAGTTCAGATCCCTAGCACCCTCTAACAAGCCAGGCACAGCAGCACACTCCTGTAGTGCTAACCCTGGAGACAAGTGGATGCCTGGAGCCTGTTGGCTAACCGACCTTAGCTGAATGAATGAGCTCCATAGCCAATGAGAGGTTCTGCGTCAAAAGGAAGGGTGGAGGGCAATTGAGGAAAGCCCCCAATACCACGTCTGTTCTCCATGCATACCCCATTCACATGTCCACAAAAACAAACACATATACCACACTAAATAAATAAAGTATGTGTACAGAAAAACGCCTCTTTCAGTACCATCAGGACCCGGATATGATTGCCATCTAGAAAATATGCTGCCACCAAAATAAATTTGTATCCATACTTAAAAAGAGCAGTCAGTGGCAGTCTACACACATTACGTATGTGGGAACATGTACTGTGTGCGCAGGTTTGTAGCTGTAAATTTCTGCTGAGGTCATTTGAGCAATAATAATCTATAGGTCAAAAAGGAAACACTATTTAAGTGGCCCTTCAGGATGATATCATTCTCTCCAACACGGGCCCCCATAGCAATGCGCTGAGAAACAAACAGGATGTGACAATCAGATGTCCCTGCAAAAGTCTCTGTGTTGAAGGTTTAGCCTCCAGTTTGCTGCTGCCGGGAGGTGGTGAAAACTCCAAGAGCTTCCTTCCCTTTTGAGAAGGTTTCCCATCCTGGGCACACTTCCTTGAAGGGTGCAGTGGACACTCGTCTCCTTCCTTTACTGCTTTGCTTCCTGGTCATGAACTAAGATGGTTCCTTCTGTCCCACAGTCTCACCAGGACATGCTGCTCCCCTCAACCAGAGCCCTAACAATAACGTGTCCACCTGGCCATGGTCAAAAGTGTGAGCAGAACAAACCATTCCTCATTGTAAGCTGATTGGCCTGGGCATTTGTGGCAACCACAGAAAACCACAAACGTGCCACGTGTCTCCACCACGCAGTCAACGCTGTTGGAAAATAAGAGAAATGGTTTGGTCCCAACACTGGCAGAATGATGAGAATTGAGCAATGACCTGCTCTTTTACCCTCCAAAATTAAGGACTGTATTATCTTATGGGATCCTAAACTCAGTCAGTGGGCTAGCCTCTAGGCGTGCGCTCTGGAAAGTGGAAAATATCCTATCTCAAGGACCAGCTCAGAAGAAAAGCACCTCCCACAAGTCAGTGCTCCACCTGCTGCTCCTGTAGCCATCTGCAGCAAGTCCACAGGCCACACTGGAAACAAAAATCCCAAGAAAAATAATACAGACAACAGTAACCGGGCAATAGATGCCATCAGGGGTTGAAAACACAAAGAGGCCCTGCTAAAGCAGTAACTCTGCTCCTGTTTTATTCAGTTACAATAATAAATAATTGAACACAATAATGTATGTGCATTTAAAAGGCTGGGTAATAGAAGTGCTGGGGTAAGCATGACTCACAAACCTGACATAATACCTACCTAAAAACAATTCATATTTATTAGTGGAATAAATCCCTAAAATTCCTTCCTAAAGGCTTATCAAACCAAATTGGGTCCCAGTCCAGCAAATCGAATTAGAAATCCGTGTAAGACTGCTAACTGAGTTATTAAAGAGATCTGCGTGGATATCCCCCACTCACCAGCAACCTTGTATTTGGACAGTTGGTCAAATGCTGCCCTCTAGTGAGAAAACTCTCCAAGAGGAGATCCTGGGACTGACGTCTTCAGGAGCTTAAAGACACCCAAAGAAGGGGACCAAGTGGACCCTTCAACTAGAGACCTAGTTGGTTTCGACTAAAGGATTCATTTCCCCTCTACCTTACTGATGAGGACGGCCCATCCTCTCTAACATTGTGCTAGAACAGATGAAAGTCGCCTAGCGTAACCCTATTTAACAATTCTGATTCTTGCATTTGATGATCCAATGTCACAAACTGATCATAAAGTTTGAAATGTTTATTTTGACTAGTGATGTGGATAAAGAATTTCTACTAACTTGAAACAGTAAAGAGTTGTTCCTGGGACTGGAGAGAGAGCTCAAGCAGAGAATAATGCTTGTTGAACAAACAGGAAGACTTGAGCTCAGATTCGGGGAAAGCCAGGAAGAAACAGGAGGGTTGTGGGGGCTAGCCAAGCAAACAAGAGCTCCAGTGAGGCACCCAGTGAGGCATTGTGCCTGCCTCAGAGGAACAGAGGGTGACAGAGAAGGTCACCCAGTGTCCTCTTCTGTTTTCAGTCTCCATGCACAGGTGCGTGCATCATACACACACTTACACATACACCACATACACACCTCACACAGACACCATACACACATGCACACACACTACACACACACCCCAAAAAAGTAAACATCTCCTTGCTCTCAATTTTTATTAGACATTATTTTAATACCATCTCAAAGACCTTGACTGATGAAGAAAAACTTCTCTCAAAGCTTTTAATATTTTTCAAACATTCTGTAAGGGTTTTAATGTATAAATACAGAAGCCTATCCTGCATGGGCTAATGTCACACGTGAACATCCATGGTTGAAATGTTCTTAGTGTGCTGGAAAATAAGCGTATATGTTCCTATAGTAAGTCTAAGTTTTTTCATAAAATAAAATCCGCAAGGGCCTGAGAGAATATCCAGTCATGTTTGCAGTATCTTTGTCATTGTTAAAGCCTCTGAATGGCCCAGAACCAGGAAGAAGGCAGAAGCCTCGGGAGTGGGGTGGGGAAAATGGCTTTGACGGATGGTTGTCCTCTTCCTCCTCCTCCCCCCTCCTCCTCCTCCCCATTCCTCCTCCTCCCCACTCCTCTCCTCCTCCCCACTCCTCTCCTCCTCTCCCTCCTCTCCTCCTCCTTCTCTTCATCTTTCTTTTTTGGCCCAATCTCAGTTTTTAAAAATCATGAAAAAGTGGAAATGTCACAAGCAATGCTTTAGTTCTTAAAATTTACTTCACTGTAAAAGTGAAGATTGATAATTTTCTTAATTCAAGAGCGTTACTATCTTCTCAAATAGAAAACCCAACCAGCCACTGTCAATTTAGCAGAGGGGGAAAAGGAAGATATCTACTTTCAAACTGCTTCATAGAATTTTAGTACTTTAGCAGTAACAGGTACTTAGTATATTTTAAATCCCATGCTCAACTTTGTAAATCCTGACAAGGAAAGTGTCTTCTTCAGGTACAATTTTCCTAACCAGAACTTTCACCCACCCACACACACCTACCCACCCTCCCAACCATCCTCCCATATATCCACCCACCTTCTCATCCATCCACCCTCCCACCCTTCCATCCACCCTCCCACCCATCCATCCACCCATCTCTCCATCCATCCGTCCATCCATCCACAATCTGTCCATCTGTTCATTCATTTCCTGCCGTTTGGTGAGCTCACAGGATAGCTTACTCTAACTTGGACTCTGCAGCTCTCATAGGATGCTATGGTGAAATACAGACCACATCAACATGAATGTATCCCTCATGAGGAACTTCCAAGAGAGGAAGACAGGTTCACAATCAGATAACTGAAATGTCCTAAATGTGTAAGATGGGATAGATTTGCCTGACTCTACTCTGGGAAGGCAAGAAGTTTCAGCTCCCCAAGATACAGTAAAGGCTGAGCTTTGATGAGGCGTAATGGTCACTGACAGTCCTCCAGAGGTAGTGCTGTTCAGATAGACCACCTTCTGAAGAAACGATGCTGCCAGCGCCATCACACTGCCAGTTCTGAGTGTTCTGTTGCGCAGTTTTCAGTGAGTACACAGCCATAGCTCCAACACGCTAAGCACTAGCTACACATAGAAAGTGAAAATGTCCTGTTTTAGTATATTTGCTTAACAGAAACATTTGCTCCCATTTTAATTTTAAACACAGCTATAAATCACCATGTCTCTCTCTTTTTTTGAGAGAGAGATACAAGAAAGCTAAAATTACATTATTTAGAGTTTATGTTCCTCCCTCACTCTGGGATAGCTACCACTATCCTGTGTGATCCTGGGTGAGTCTGATATCTCTAGACTAAGGTCCTTTCAGCCCAGATACTCCATAACTCTGTGAATAGCAAAACATAAAATCACCTTCCACTTTAGAGTGTATGCTCACTGAGGACTATTGGGGACCATGGATTTCTCACCCTCTAGTCAGCAACATGGTATGGAGAGAGAAGATTCCATTTTATCCTTTCTAGCTTTCAATCATTAAAAATGAAATAGAAATTGAAGTTTTCAGAGAAAAGTATAGTTATCTTTTAGTTATAAATAAAAATGTCAGAAATATATCAAAGACATACTTCTATAAGAAAAATTAAGTTTAGATAATTTTAGAGGACTCACTCTGAGAAACTTTTTCATTTTCTTTAATGTTTTCTCTAAACAAACATGCATGAGGAAAAATTGGAGGATGATTCTGCTGTCTATTAAAATGGCTGGGGGAACTCGGGGTGTGGCTGAGTGGCACTTGCCTGGCACACACAAGGTCCTAGATTTGATCATCAGCACCATAATGTGATGGACAGGTGTTCTTGATACATATCTTAAAATTAATTTGGATGCAAAAATGAATTTTAAAACAGTACCACAAAATAGATATGAAGGGAAATGTAGAGTGTTTCCAAAGCAAACCATGTGTGAGTAGATTCAGTTTTACCTTTTAAATGTTATTTCAAACTTTGCTAAGAGAAACCTTTAGAGAATGGGGTGAGATTCTTACAGGAAGGTTAGGAAACCTAGGTTCTGTCTGGGGTGCAAACAAAGTTAATCGCTCTGCTTTGCCTTGTGTTTTGATTTCTTCATTTGTCCTAAGTGTCACTGAGTTTATTCTTGGATCCCATAAGCTAATCTTTGTTAATGCATGTTGAAAACTACAACTCACTAGCAGCAACCAAAACATCCACCAAGAGGAAATGTTCAGTGAGATAGTTAAATACTACACACAGAAATAGTAAAGCAGAGTCCCGAGTGGAGCTCAGCTGGAAAGGCGCTTGCCTGCCATGTAGGAGCCTGGGTTCCATCCCAGCGCCACATCTATGGAGTGAGTGGCAGAAAGGAGAACACATGGCTAGTCCCAGCACTCGAGAGGTGGAAGCAAGATTGTCAGAAGTTTAAAACCAATTCAGTTACACAGGAGTCCTAAGCAGCCTGGGTCTAGAAAACCAAATGAATAATCTGTGGGTATAAGTATATACATATATGCACATAGCAATGTAGATTTTAACATAACAACAACAAAAAACCTATGAGTAAAAAATACAAACTAAAGACTGAAGAGATGGAGAGATGGCTCCATGGTTAAAATCCCTGACTGCTCTTCCAAAGGACCTGGGTTCATTCCTCAGAACCTATATGGTGGCTCACAACTGTCTGTAATTCCAGTTCCAAAGGATCTGACACCCTCTTCTGGCCTCTGCAGGCACCAGGCATGCAAATGGTGTATAGATACATATGTAAGCAAAACACCAATGACACAAAATTTAAAAAAAAAACTAAATGCAAGATACAGGATGATAGATATATCATTGAGCTACTTATAATTTTAAAGTAACCAAAATCATGTTAGATGTTGTTTAAAGGTTTCATAGAACAAAATATATAAATGCAAATATATGTGTGTATGTATATATGTTCAACTATTTGAAAAACTGTAATTGTTCCTCAACAGAAGGAAACAAACAAAACAGAAAGTTACAGGGGATTTCAGCTAATTCTGAAATTATCATAAGAGACTACATGCAAATACAGCAAAGTGTTAATCACCAGTTCTGGGTGCTGGGGGGCGACACTAATTCTGCAGGGGTTTCTTTTTAAAATCATACCCTTTAGGCTTCTTCTCAAGTTGTTTTCAACTAACAAAATAAGAATTGCTGTGGAAGGTGGAGCATGTGGTAAGTCGGCTAAGACAGGGCTGGTGTTTTCCCGGACAACCTGGAAGGAAGTCTGTAGCTAGAGTTTTCCTGCCTGGCCCACAGTCAGGATAAATCTCTCTCACCTGCCAGTCCCACAGCCGCTCAGACCCAACCAAGTAAACACAGAGACTTATATTGCTTACAAACTGTATGGCCGTGGCAGGCTTCTTGCTAACTGTCCTTATATCTTAAATTAATCCATTTCTATAAATCTATACCTAGCCACATAGCTCATGGCTTACCGGCATCTTTACATGCTGCTTGTCCTGGCGGTGGCTGGCAGTGTCTCCTTCCACCTTCCTGCTCTTTTCTCCTCTCTGTTAGTCCCACCTATACTTCCTGCCTAGCCACTTGCCAATCAGAGTAATTTGACATACAGACCATCCTACAGCAGAAGTCCTTGTTCTGTGGTCTCTACCAGCTGCTCAGCATGGGACACTACCTGTCATCACTTAACAGGGGACAGGAAAGTCATCCCGTACCTTGCAGGGTAAAAGCATCCCACTCAGAGAGAATGCTCTCAAGTCACAGTTTCTACTCAGACCACCTGAACCTTTAGCTCAACTAAGTTTCTTTCCTGGTTTCTATGTTAAAAATCAGAACTTTCATTAGGTTTTGAAAAGAGGGGGGTGAACTAAATAACACCGTATTCTTCATGTTGGTGTCAGCCAAGACTTTTTCCAGCACTCCCTGTCCAGACACTTAAATTAGGCCAGAATCCCCAGATTCACGAGACTATAAGACCAACCCAGAAGACACAGAGTTTGACTCATTTGATACAAGTAAGTGAAGATATAAACAGACGGCTTGCAGAAAATGAAAACCAAATAGTTGTTAAGCATATTTTCAAACACTCCCATGGGGTATGGTAGAAACGTAATTTAAAATTATTCTGAAGTGTTTTCCTTTTTAACCTATCAGGTTGACTAAAGTCTCGTGGCTTGAAAGGGCCAATTAATGATGATGGGGGTGGGGGTCGGGGAATCAAGTACTAGCCCCTAGTCCTGGAGGGAACATGAACTGGTGTGTCCCCATGGAAGCTAATAGAACAGTATCCATCAAGCGTACAAATGCTCACTTTGTTGACCAGTAATTGCATTCCTAGTTTATCCTTCAGACTTTTGGAGCATGTGTGTGTGACATGTCCTAGGTAATAGGCTGCTCATGCTATTTGTGTGTTGGGGGTCTCACTGTTACCAGGCTGGCCTTGAATATGTTATTTATCTTAGGAAGGCACTGAACTTTGGCCTGCAGAGTCCTGGGATTATTGGTTTTCACAACTAGACTTAGTGTCTTTCTGCTATCCATGACGTAGGATTTTCAATAGCAAAATATTGGAGACGCCTTAAATTACCACTAGTCAATGACTAAGTTAATTATAGCACATTCAAAAAACGTAAATAATGCTGCCACTGCAAAAAAGAAAAAAAAAGAGGGGACTCACAATTTGATGTGGAAATCTTAAGGATCAATCATTATAAATAAAGAATGCTGAAGGCTGGGGGCACAGCTCGGTGCCATTAGTGAAGTAAGTGTAAGGTCCTCAGTTCAGTCCCAGACAACAACGTAAAAAAATCAGGATGGACCTGTAATTACAGCACTCTTCAGGCAAGACAGAAGGTGGAGACAGGGGAATGGCCCAGAAACTCACTGTGCGGCCAGCTAGCCTGGAGTGTGCATGCAGCACAAGAGACAGGATGGAAGCGAGAACTGACCCCCATAAGGTGATGACTGAGCACCTGAGCCCTGTGCCCAAGCATGCCCACACACAGAAATAACAGGAGATTCAATTAACTAAAGCAAAAGACGGTGAGAAAAGATCACTAACATTCACACGAAAGGAAACGGACAATAGGAGAATTTTTTTTCCCTTTATTGAAAAGAGATTCTTTTATCACACAGTCTATCTGAGAAGAGAAAATCCTTCTTCCCTCGGTTCTGAGGAAGTGGACGGAGCTTCGGGGGGTCGGACAGGAAGGGGAAACCCTCTCGTCTGTGCTCCATTTTGAATTCTCAACTTTGTGAATTTTAAAAAACTAAACTTTAACTAATTTTAGATGAATGGTGAGGGGCCTGTGGCAGGAGTCCTAAGTTCCAAGAGGTGACTCATAATGTAAAGGAGACACTCTACCCCGCCCTAACATCAAACGTGAAATGAGGAATCGTGTGTCCAAAAGCTCTCAGAGGGGAGACTTCCTCATTTTATCTACTCAAACAATTTCCCCCCTCCTGAAGACGCCATATCAAAACCATATCAGGTTTTCTTCAAAACAAGCCCAATTTAGGACTCTATCAGATCTCTGCTACGTGAAGTCCCAATTCAAACTTGTAACAATGGTGAAAAGTCGAAGGTTTCTTTCTTGACCTGATCTTCATGGTGTGTGAAAACAACTGGATATCACAAAAACACAAATTTAAAGAAAAAACCTGTCTTCTTGGCTCAAATCTATCCCAACCTCAGTCATGTAGAACCAACAAGCAAATCTGAACAGTGTGAGCGGCTACGTTTCAAACACGTGAACCCAGCGCAGAGAAGCAGAAACCTTATGGGTGAGACCTCATAATACTCGGCCTCAAGGGGACTTCTCACCCTAGCAAACAGACACAGCTCATTACATCTGGTTGTTGCTTTGTACTTTATTTCAACCCATTAGCAAGGAGAGTCCTGTGTGATTAAGAATTTTATAAAAAACAGCTTAATCCAAAAGACTCAAATGGGTAGTTCTGGCTTTTAGTATCGGATCTGGCCTTCCTTGTAGACAGGGATTCCTAGACTTGAAATACACATATGAACCTGCCTTTTGTTCTTGCTGTTTTCTGTTCCTGCGGATGTTACCACCCACCAGCATGTCTACTGTATACTCACACATTCTGAGCACAGACTCCCGGGTCCACTCTCTGCAGAAGGTCCCCCGCCCACTCTGCACAGGCCCGTTAGCTACTCTACACTGGGAAAGTCTTCGGCCGTCTCTTGCTGGATCAGGACAACAGTTTGGGTTTCTGCTGTGGCATGTAAGTCTGTTTCCGTTTCTTTTATGAAAAAAATTCCTTACTACAGTTCCAGGCATCTTGCTAACAGTGTGGGAGAAAACAGGAATTTTAATTCTGTCGGTGACTCTGCATTGGCCTGATACAGTGAACTTCAGGAGAGAGGAGAGCTGCCACGGGCATAGAGCTGAAGACATAGGAGAAGATGGAAGAGAAGGGGGTTCTCCCAGTGAGGAGTCAGGGGATGCATTTATAGAAACAAGAAAATATGTTATCTTGGGAACAGGATAATTTCTCACTCTGGCTTTCCTTTTAAAGATATGAAAAGACTCTTTAAAAACACCTGCCAAGTGGACACAGTCCCCGTCTCAGGAGGTGCCCCCAGAGCGGGCTTTGCAGCAAGCTTTCAGGGTTCCGGTCAGGACAAAAACATTGCTCCATTTCTACTGCTTTCCCAGCCTGCAGGATTTTAAAAACATGTTGCACAATGTGCCTTTGCCACAAGCTCCCACCCCACAGCTTCCTTGCTTTGACGCTCCTGACTCATGCCCGCTGGCAGCCCAGAGCCGCCAACGATAATAACTGCGACACTCACTTTTCTTCTTCTCAAGTTGTGGATTCATTAAAAAGAAACATTGTATCTTGTCATAAATCAGGGTCAATCCCACACTGAATGTTTCTATTCCTTGGTTATGGAGGATAAACACTGAGTTGTATTTACACACACACACACACACACACACACACACACACACACACACACACACTTTCTACAATGTCTATCTATGGGTGGCAACCCAAGCTAGTACCTATACATCATCTACTACCCACAGTGCACACTTTAAAGGGTGTTTAAAGAAAGAAACCCTTCATTATGTTTACTAGCTCGATTTGTAACTTTGATTTTTCCCTTTCTAGAAATCCCCTCCTGCCCTGTCTGTCTCCTTTATGGTTTTCTTTGCTAGGTGTTTCCCTGTTTTGAAACAGACTTGAGCTCTGGGTACCAAATTGTATTCCAAACCTGAGATTCCTCCTTTGATACATGGTGAGGTTAAAAATGGCCAAACTCACTTTTAATTTAGTTAACTAAAAAAATAATAATAATTAAATAAATAAATAAATAAATAAATAAATAAATAAATAAATAAATAAATAAATAAATAAAATGTCTCCAGGTTAAGACCCTGCATTCCAAGTTTCAGCCCAGAGTGAATTTGTATGGCCAAGTTATAAACCCCTGAAAATAGGAAACTAATGCCATGAGGATTTAAAATAATAGAAAATGTTTCACATAATATAAATCCATAAGCAGTGTATTATATTTAAGTCTTAATATCTACATACATGGATTATCTTATATCTTGACAATCACACAAAGTAATCTCACTCTTTCTCCCCCCTTCCTTAGACTCTGGGTTTCATTCCCATGTATTAACAATGCTCTGGGCCATAAAATACTGTATTAATATTAGTTTGTCACAGCAGCCTAAATTTAGAACAACTCATTAATACAAGAGAGTTAAAGGCGGCCAGCCAAGAGTAGCAGGGACGGTAATCTCTCAAGGCTGTGAGTTATGCAGATATGCTACTTGAACTGGAGAGCCAGCGGTCCTTTTGTCCCTAATAAGAGATTCTATTAGTTCTAAGCTGACTCTAATTCTAATTAAGAAATGTGGAGAAAGGCAATTTTGCCATTGTGGGTACAGTGGGTGTGCAACTGGAGTCAGCCTTACACCATCCCGTGTGGCTTCCTGGTCAGGTAAGATTAGTGGCACCTGCGTGGAATGAATATTCCTCCTGCCATCTGCATGAAAAACAACGACTTCCCTGTGCATTTGCCTGGGTGTCGTCGTAATCAATGTTCCTGGAAGAAGCTGGATAATCAGTGGTTTTTCAAAACGAACCTTTAGTGGCTCAGAATCATCCCAGTTAGACAAAAAGTTTTGACTTTTTACAAATAAAAAAATATTTCAAATGGATACTTCTGGACCTGTTATGCCTTTCTTTGGGCTTGTCAAATATTAATTTTTTTAAATTTAGTCCCTTGCTAAGCTACAAATATTCATGTTTAACACAGGTAGCAGTTCAGGGCTGACGACTTGGTATGTACCTTTTGAATGATGCATAGAAAGCAGCAGTTAGCACAAAGAAAAAGCCACCAGATTGGTCTCAGGGAAACCCAGTGTCTGAATTTTTCATGACTCCTCCAGCACTTAAAGAATAAAAAAAAAGAAAGAAAGAAAGAAAGAACCCTGGCTACTGGTGTTGGAAGGACCAGAATCAGGAAGGTGAGTGCTGAAATGTACAAGAGAATCAGGCCTTGCTGGGGAAGGCAAAGGAGGTTTGAGCTGCTTAGGAGAATTGGGGGGGGGGGGGGGAGTTTCCCTTGCTTTGTTTTGGTGTTTATAAACAGGAGAACAGCAAAAACAAAATCATGAAAACACACACAGTCCTAAGTCCCCGAGGACCTTCTTTAGGAGTCTTTAAGGACACCCCCAAACTCGCCTTCCCTTTGGGTCCTGAGGCTTCTTGCTAAACTTCTTTGAACCTGCCTTTCCTGGCTTGCTTCTGCGTGCTTACAGGTTCCCGCTCCCGAGGAAATGGAAAAAGTCAATCATTTGTTCCCCTGGCTGCACTCACAGAAGCAGTGAAGTGAGGGGCAAGGGGGGTGACGTCTTAATTACACAGACGCCCAGTGACGCCAGACTGAAGGGCGTTTCCGGCGTGACGAACTTGGCTGCATCGTATAGTGGTTTATTAGAAAATCTCAATTGAATTCTGGGAAACAAAATGAGTAACGCTGTGGGGGGGGGGGGGTGTTTAAGCCACAGATAGCTTCACCTGTCACTGTCTCATTAAGCTCTTAATGAGTTCTTTTCTATTCTTGGTCACATCTTTTTTTTTTTTTTTTAATACAAGTCCCTTTGAACAGCTGGGAGTAAGAACTGCCTTTGATCACAGAATTCTTCTGAATTTTCACTCAAAACGAGGCCGTTTTCATTCTGACTTGGGGTATTTTTGTGAGTTTATTTCCCCCAAGAACATTCCTGGGCATAGCTCTTCCAGGCCAGGAAGAGCCTGAACAATTAATGTATACATTTTTACATAAATGTTTATAAATTTAACAAAGGGAGAGAGGTTTGCCAGGAGAAGGCCCCACTCTTTTGAAGGTGGGTTTCTAATGATGACCCTTGGCGTGTTGGACCACATGGGATTCCTTGGAGAAGAGCCGGATGAAAATTAGTCTATTCTCATTTCAAACAGAATTTCGCTCAAGTCCTGATCAGAGCGCCAGCGTGCAGTCCAGGGAGGCAGCAGGCTGCTCGTTCACTCCGTAGCCTCCCTCTCCTGGTAATTGTTGCAGGAACGCACAGTGACAAGACTCTGGGATGTGAGCGGCCTGGATGTACTCCGGCTGTTACGCTCTGTTTAAAGATTTAAACCATCGGGGTATGATAAGGCTTTTTGATGTTCATTGAACATGGAGCTTGGGTACAGAAGAGGGGGAAAGGGTTTCACCAGAAGGCAATCATCTTTCAGAGCTGCAGTCAGGCGGGGAGCGGTGGGGAAATCTCTGCCTCGGTGTAGCTTCCCAACAAAGGGAGATGAAAGGGGCAGGGTGAGGCAGAGGCCAGCTCTGGCTGTGAGGCAGAACTCTCTGGATGAGAGTTCGATGCCTTCAAATACAGCAAAAACATTTAGTGTTGCTCTTTCATTAAAACCCACTCAGGCGTGGCCGGGAAGGCACCGGCAGCCCGGTGTAAATCTGAGGGGCTTTAGCTGACCCAGGACTTAAAAGAACCTCCTGTGACTTATTTTTGAAATTCCTTAATGAGTATTTACCTGCATTCAGATGAATGCTATTTCAGCGTTCACAGCTACAAACCTGGAAGACCATCATCCTTAAAGTACGTCCTTCAAGACCCCCACTACATTTTCTTCCCCTAAAGGTAGAGCCTGAATGTCTCTCTTGAATGTATAATCATCGATTAAAGGGAAAGAAGTACTTCCTGAAGAACCCAAACCAGCGCTGCCAATGCCTCTTCTTTACCCTGTTCACAGCACATGGGGCCGTGTTACCAACTCTGCACAATGTATCAATTAAACAAAAACCAAGACTTCGCTGTTGCCTCACCTGCCACAAGCTCAGGACTGGCAGCATAAGCCAAAGACTTGAACAAATGTTTGTGGAATGAGCGAACCACCCCAGGAAATGACCGGGCGGATTCCCATACATTTTCTGTGATTCCATCTAAGGGGGTAGGGGGCGCTACTGAGGTGGCTTGGCAGGTAAAAGGCTTTTGCACTAAGCTCAAAGACCTCAGTTCCATCCCCAGCACCCACAAAAAGAACTGGGCCTTGTGGGGAACACCTGTAATCCTAACACTGGGAAGGAGGAAACAGAAGGGTTCCTGGGGCTTGGACGCCTTCCAGTCTAACCAGGTGATGAGCTCCAGAGCAAAGGAGAGACCACATCTCAATCAATCAATCAATCAATCAATCAATCAATCAATCAATAAATAAATAAATAAATAAATAAAGATAAAATGGGAGACACATGGCATCAACCCCTGACCTAAACATATAAGAAAGAAAATAGAGGTACAGATTTGTACCCCCTCCCCCACAGAACCTTGATGAGACACTCCTGGATGTGAAGACAGCTTGGTGACTTCCCAGAGGATTCTGGGAACTTATGTCACTTACTAAGACTTATTTCTCCCTTCCCCAGACTAGCAAAGCTAAAAGCCATGTAGTAACTAATACAACCTTTGACAAACATTGAGATTTTACAGAAAAAAAAAAATGAACTCTTGGTAACATTCTGGCTGCTGCTGGTCTTGCTCTCCAAGACGTTTTCAACATGGCAAAGAGGATTTTAGAAATATCTAGTCACCAGCACAGTTTAAAAGTGAGTCTTACACTGAGGGTGTAGCTCTGTTGGGGAGGTTACCTGCCACAGAGCCATGGTTTCACTGCCAGCACTGCATAGCATAATACTTCAAAAATGGAGGCAGGAAGATCAGAAGTCCACAGTTACGCTCAAACACACAGCGAGCTTGAGGCCAGCCTGGGATGCATGGGAACTTGTCCCCACAAAAAGAAAAAAATAAAGTCAGGGGAAACATCCCAGTGGCAAGAATAATGTACACTGTGGCCTTCTCCTTGTCCTGGTCTCACCGGGAGCTCTTGGGACTCCTGTTACCACAATTCCTTCCTTAGAGGTAAGACCTTTAGTGGTATTTTATTTGTGCTGAAATGTGATTTTATTTGTATGTTAATAAATAAAGTTGCCTATGGGTCAGAGCTATTAGCAAGCCATAGGGACTAGACATCGTTAATGTAATCTTGACTATATGTATTGTATATACTTATTGGATAGTTTTTCTTGTATTAGTTATAAGCTTTGTTAATTTTAGACAAAAAGAGAGGAAATGTGGTGGTATTGTGTTCCCCAAAATATTGTGTACCTTAATAAACTTACCTGGGGTCAGAGACAGAACAGCCACAATATTAAACAGAGGTTAGGCAGTGGTAGCACACGCCTTTAATCCTAGCATTCCAGAGACAGAAATCCCTCTGGATCTCTGTGAGTTCAAGGCCACATTGGAAATGGCCAGGCATGGTAACCCACACCTTTAATCCCAGGGAGTGGTGGTAGAAAGCAGAAAGGTATATAAAGCATGAGGACCAGAAACTAGAAGCATTTGGCCTGGAGAAGCACTTGGCCTAGTTAAGCTTTCAGGCTTCTAGCAGCACAGTTCAGCTGAGACCCATTCTGGATGAGGACTCAGAGGCCTCCAGTCTGAGGAAGCAAGACCAGCTGAGGATCCGGCGAGGTGAGGTAGCTGTGGCTTATTCTGTCTCTCTGAACTTCCAGTGTTCACCCCAATACCCGGCTCAGGTTTGATTTTATTAATAAGTACCTTTAAGATTCATGCTACAAAGACCTCACCCTCCCAGATTGCCCCAAAGGAACTTGAAAGGGGTTGGCCACTCCAGTGGGCAGCCAGAGTAAGTACTTCCCATTCTAGTCCAGAAAGCAACACACCCACCAAGCAGCACTGTGGTCCGGTCTCCACTTTCCCACACACCTCAGCTCTGAACAGCATAAAGACCAGAAAGGCAAGGAGGTTCTCTACTCAATGCATCCCAGAAGGCCACAGCCTCAGAGGGTACTCATGTCTCTGAGGCTGTACTCACTCAGCTTCTCTGGGTTGTTGGTGGGAGAAATGAAGTGTGGTCCATTTTTGCATGGGCTAGGACTCCTGCTAGTACCAGCTGCTTACCTTGAAGTCTGTGTGAAAACCACAGATCTGCCATTTCCTACAGCCTTCCCTCTTCAGGTCCTGGAGCCACAAAAGAGTCCATTTAGCACCACTCAAACCCAGAGAACTCAATGACCAAATAATTTTTCATATGATTGGGACATAAAGGAGCTACCAGTCTCTTTGCTCTAGTTGCCCAACACCACACACACACACACACACACACACACACACACACACAGCTGAGCCTCTTAAAAATAAACTGACTGATGATATGATAACCATCATAAGAATTCTAGTGCAGAATCAACCTGCTGCAAGCCCAACCATCCAAGAGAAAAAGCAAGATTGCGCCGGTCGCGTGGCTTTTCCTGCACTTCTGAGTACACTAAGAAAAATCTTTCTTCGGAAAATCAATAAGGCAGATTGTGCCCAGCAGTCCCCCATTACAGAATTAAATCCATGTGCCAACACAAAAACAATGAAGAGACCCAACTAGCAAGGGACCCATTTGTTTTGTTTGACTTTAGCTGCCAGGGAATGAGACCACAAGACTGGATATAATTTAATGCAAACCTTGGCCTGTCCTGGTCATGCATATGACTGACCCTCGGGGCACGACCATCAATTTTCTATTAAAGATCAGAGATTTGACATATCAAAGTCAACATCTAGCTGAATAACTGCGGCAACTTGATAATACTGCTTTTGTGGATTTCACAGTGGCTTTTCACTAAAGTATCAGGAAGGTAGCCGATTTCAATCCTGACCTGCCAAGATCTGAATATGAAATAAAGGATTTCAGCTTGATCTCCCCATGATGTGAGGATGAACGTTCTGGTAAATGTTAACTTAGTGCTCTGAATAGCTCAGTAATAGATGGGTTTAGGCGGTAATAGGTTTAAAATGTCAACTTATTGAATAATAATTTCATGTTGTACAAATACTATGTGTAAGAAGGGATTTGTTTTGCAAATTTTGAAATAAATGAATGGATTTATAATGCCCTTGACTGTTTCACTGTTCTGAGCAGAATCTAATAGAAGAGTGGAAATCCGTGTGTGCTTCCCTGGTCTTGTGTTTCTGCCTTTGTTTCTGTATAGTTTCATAATTACAGCCTCTCTGAATCCTTGTCCTTAATTGAGTTCCTCCATACTTTGGTCCCCAAAGCCAGGATGATGGCATTCTTTTCTAGTAAAAATAAAAACTCAATTATCCTTGCCTGTAAAATGTTTCATGACACCAATAGCGTCAGAACCTTTCACCAACCCAGCTGTAAAACCCGCAACTGTTCAAAACACAGGAACTGGGGACGTCGGCTTCCACAGCTGAACTCAGCCCTTCAGTCCAATTACAAGATGACAGCTCTACTAACCCTAGAGGAACACAAGTGTGGGCGAAACAGAATTGTGATGAGGCGCTGGGGGCCTGGGACAAACACCTGAGCCGTGGGCTGTGGGAAAATTCCCCAGATTCTACAGCTGGATCCCCACACGCACACAACACACACACACACACACAAACACACACAGCACACACACACAAACACACACAACACACACATACAAACACACACACACACCACACACACACACACAAACACAGAAACACATACAACACACAACACA
>CABHPR010158131.1:13036-25651 GCA_902168415.1 Peromyscus melanophrys | reverse complement strand
CCCAAACACACACAGCACACACATACAAACACACACAACATACACAAACACACACAACACACACATACAAACACACACACAAACACAGAAACACATACAACACACAACACACACACATAACCACACACACACATACAACACACACACAAACAACACATACATAATACACACACAACATACTCCATGCCATCCTGGCTGAAATAAATGTGCTTTTTTGGGAAACCCAAGTGTCAAGAAACCATCCAATGAGTTGTCTGCCTATTTTAAATCAGATACTTCTCTCTCTGTCCCTGAAATCTCAGGTTAGTGGGACCAGAGGAACCCACTAACCTGGCAGGCCAAGTAACTCTTGCTCTATAAGAAAACAGGGATTGTGACACTTCCTGTCAATGCATAGATGCTCACATCTGGTGATATCTACATGAAACGGTCCTGGCCAGATTTGCTCAAGTGAGCACACCCACTCTTACAACATGGTGGTGTCTAACTTCCCACAACACTATCCATAAAATAAGAATGTGGTGCTAACTGTTAATCTGGAAGGTGAGATCATCAGTAAGAGAGGAAGTCAGGGGAACGATTGGCAGCCAGGAAAGGAAGAATTATCAAGCAGGTTACCACTGTGGGTAGCAGGAACTCTGTTCCTCCAGGGATGCTCTGATTCCGTATAGAACTCCCCAAGTATGGTGCTAGGGGATTTCCTCCATGCTGGGACCAAATACTTGACAAGGAGCAATTTAAGGAGGATGGTTTTGTTTGACTCGCTGTTGGGGTAAACAACTCATCATGTTGGGGAGGGCATGGCTGCAGGAACTTCCTTACATCTTGGGGGACTGGAAAACAAAGGAAGCAAGGGCGTCAAACTGGCTTCCCGCTCTTCTCTTTTTATTCAGTCTAGGACCTCATCCCACGGGATAGTGCCCACGTTCACAGTGGGTCTTCCCTCCTCAGCAACACCTGCACAGACATAGACAGATGTGCACCTCCTGTCTTCTAAACCCAGTCAAGCTGACAATGAAAGCTGACCATCACGAAAGGTAAGTTGTGTGTGTACAACTCTCACTATTGTTAATGGAAGTTGGTTCTTGGGGATAAGAATCTTAGGCACCTCTGACCTATTGTAGGGATGAGCAGAGGGCTTCGGAAGCCTGAAGAGATTCTTAGACAGAATGAACTGCTGAAAGTTGGAAGCCAGGCACCATACACTAAGTGGAAACAGAGGTATTCTTGTCCCAATAGGGCCTACTGTGGACGTTGCCCTTACTAGTCGTTGACACTCTTCCACTGGTTTCTAAGTCATGGAAGCAAAGTGGCTTATGTAAAGCAATAAGTTTAAGCAGTAGACGTGGTGAGTAGAGCTCTCTCTCTCTCTCTCTCTCTCTCTCTCTCTCTCTCTCTCTCTCTCTCTCTCTCTCTCTAAGACTTTCTTCCTTCCAGTCACTCAATCTTATTCTCGGAAGTAACCATTGATTGTTGTTGCTTCTCTCTGTGCAAACCTTGATTGGTTATGGTTTCCTGTAATGGTCTTTGTCAGTTGCAAAGAGAAGTTTCCTTGATGAGGGGTGAGGACTGCACTTACCTGTGGGTATAAGGACAAATGTTCATAGATTGTTGTTCGGGGTTACGCTAGTTTAATAAATTAGTGGTTGTAGATTCTCCTCCAATGGCCACGACTTCAACTAGCCCTGGGTCATTGGCTAGGTTTCCAGCACCAAGCATCGTTTCCCTCTTGTCAAGAAGGTCTTAAGACTAATTAGAGAGTTGTTGGTTACCATCAGGGCATGTACACCACTAACTGCACCCTTAGGGTTATTGCACCATACTGGTTGCTGATGTGGTTCATAGACATCATAGCTGATTGGCTGGTTGCCTCACTCCTTTGGGAGCTTGCGTGGTGCCTTCTGGTACCATGGAAGCTGGTCCTCAGGGCCTTCCTCCCATTCTTAATGTTTCTGTATTAGCTTCATCTTTTTTTAAGTTATATACCTGATATTGCTAGATTTTTTAAATTGTCTCTGAAGATTTTTTTTCTCTACCCAAGTAATTTTCCATGTTTCTGAGATAAAAGTGACATCAAGTAAAACTGATGATTTTTTTAAACATCAATTCTAGGACTGGCAAGACTCAGTGAGTAAAGCTATGTGCTACCAAGTCTGCTGACCCAAGTTCAATCCCTAGGTCCTACAAGGTGGAAGGAGTGAACTGACTCCCACAAGTTATCTTCTGACCTCTGCGCTTGTGCACACACACAATGATAATAGTGATGATAATAATAATAATAATAATAATAATAATAATAATAATACACCTCTACTCTGCACTTAATGGTAAGACCCTATTACCGAAGGCACTGCACACATTGGTCCCATCATGTGGTGAAATCAAATTGGTACTGAACAAAAGCTCTCTCTCACCTGGCCAGCTTTTGTAGAAGGAGGAGGTGCTATATAGGCTGCTGAGGGGGAAGTTACCAGCTGTCTTACCCAGCGGTGAACCCTGTGAACTGCAATGGTGGCCAGCAGGACAACAAATGTCCACGGCTGTGATGGTAGCATGAATGTTACAGGAATAACCAAGTGCTCTCTGATTGGATCTAAGGCCCACTCCACAAGAGAAACACATGTGTGTACTCTAATTCTAGCCAGGAATCCATGGCTGGGAAGGTCAAAGGCCCCAGGGGTGAGCCACCTGCAATTATTCTGTTAAACAGAGTGGCCCCAGGGATGAGCCACCTGCGATTATTCTGTTAAACAGAGTGTCCTACTTTACCTTTCATTGCTGAACTAAAATAACCAAAACCAACCTGGAGGAGGGAAGAATGTGTGTGGCTTACACTTCCATGTCACAGACCATCACTGAGGGAAGAGCTGCCCATAAATGAAGCAGAGACCAAAGAGGAATGCTGCTTACAGGCTTGTTTCCCCCTGGCTTGCCCAGTCACCTTAGTTATACAGCTCAGACCCACCTGCCTATGGATGTCAGTCACAGTGGCCTGGGCTGCTACATCATTAGCAATTAATAGAATTAAGCAATTAAGAAAATGCTCCCACAGATTTGTCAAGAGCTAGTCCAATGCTGGCAATTCCTCACCTGAGGTTCCTTCTCCCATGTGATTCTAGTTTCTATCAGGTTAACAGAAGCTAACCAGCATGTGGACACTGCCAATCCGTCCTCTAAATTCATATCTCTCTAACTATAGATTAGTAAAGCTCTCGGACCCCACTAAAGAAGTTTCTTTGTGCAGTGGACAAGTTTATTACAGAAACTCATAACCCATCAAAGTGAAAAGAAGTATTAGTGGAGTGTTAAGACACAAATGGAACATCCATCTCACCCCCACATTCAAGGTTTGACGCAAACAAGAATGTTGTGGGAACCATTGTGGAAGAGGGAGCAGAAAGATTGCAAGAGACAGAGATCAGAGAGCATTGAGCAAAGCAATGTCTTCTGGACATGACTGGACTATTGCATTCATGAATTCACTGCAGCTGTGGTTCCCATACAAGATCAAAGCAGTCAACACTCCAGCACAGAGTAGGAAGGGGCTCCCAAGCTCCACCCTTAACTGAAGAGCTGTGGATATCTGATGGCCACTGGGGAGAGGGGAGATCTTTCCCTGGTAAGCCAACTACACTCCAGTGGATGGTCCCATGACTGGGAAGTACAAATTGGATGGATAAACTATTTTTTAAAAGAAGAGGAGGTAAGGGGAGAAAGAGCAGTCAGGAGAATCTCAAGAAGACTGTAGGCCAACTAACCTGGGCATACCTAGTCATAAGAGACTGTGACGCAAACAAGAATGTTGTGGGAATTCATTCTGCCAATGGCTTTGGGGTACAAGACCTAGGGCATGGCCTTTTGTCTGCATAGATGACCCCTTAAGAGCGGAGGAGGAAGAGTCGTGTACTCTCCCTTGGGTGGTCAAAGACCAGACGGTTGGTTCCCTTCACCCCTGGGCAGAACAGAGGGCAATGATGGCTGTTCACTTTGTTCTGTATCTGTGAGTATATTATCCCCATTTTATATCTTAATAAATTATTGATATCCTTTAACAAACGCTCGTGGGTTCACATAACAAGTGGCGCCCAACGTGGGGCATGAACCCACACCCCTGAGATTAAGAGTCTCATGCTTTACCAACTAAGCTAGCTGGGCAAAAAATGAGGACCAGCACCCGAGGTTGCCTTCCACACATACTGTGATATGTACAGTCGTCACTGAGGCAGTGAGGCCTGCACTCACGCATAGAAGTATGCATACACATATGCACATATCACATGCAAATACAAAGGAATTTTAAAGATCCTCTACCTAGAGAAAACTATGTCATTTCTTCTCACATTTCCCCAGTCAAAGCAGGCCCAGCTCAGGTGGGATAGAGGAATGTGACCATGCAGTGTAGTAGGAGGAGAAGGAAGCCCTGAATACTGATGACATTACCACAGCCACTCTGCCTCACCCCAACCTGGGCTTTGATCCTTTATTACCTTCGCCCATGACATTCTGACAACCTTATTGAAATGGCTTCTTCCCATCCAGATGTTTCCCCTGGCATTCCTCTAAAGAATCCCTAGACATCACATCTGGATAAAATGTCCCTCCCGTGTGCCCTGGTTAATCTGGCTAACTGATGACTTAGTCACATTAGGTTTGCAGTTTGGTTTTTGACCTGACTCTTTCCTAGCCAACGGCAACCCATTTGCAAAGTTCAGCCCGACTCTCATTTTTTGTAATAAGGTTTTATCAGAGTGTCTACTTATTTCCATAGTCTGTGACACTCTTTGTGCTACAGCAGAGTAATTGTCACAGAGCCTATCTGGACTCCAGAGGGTGATCCTTTAAGACACCATTTATTTGAGCTAAGGAGATGGCTCCACCTAAAACATACTTGCCGCACAAGCATGAGGGCCTGAGGTTGATCCTTAGAATTGACATTAAAAAAAAAAAAAAGCCAGGCATGGTGGTGCATGGCTGTAATCCCAGTGCCCGGGAGGCAGGGATAGAAATACCCTTGGGGCTTGCTGGCCAGTCAGACTAGTCTATTTGATGAGCTACAGCCACTAAGAGACAAGTCTTTAAAAAGAAAAAAAAAAGTGGACAGTGGTGCCTAAGAAAACCAAGGTTAACCTCTAGCCTCCATATACATACACACATACATGCACAAACATGAACGTTCATGCTCTCACACAAACACAAACTAAAACTGAGCACACCACAAACTCCTGAGAGCAAGAGTTTTATTCCTAATGTGCTGTGTGTCCCAGCACCTCACAGAGCTCATATGCCTGCCCTAGCTTGCTTTCTACCGCTGTGATAAAATTCTGACAAGAGCAATGTGTGGAGGAAAGGGAGGGTTTGGCTTATGTATCCTGGTCAGTCGGCACTGAGGCAGCCAGGGCAGGAACTGAAGGGGAGACCATGAGGGAGGACTGCTTACTGCCTTGCACTCCCTCCCTCCCTCTCTCTCTCTCTCTCTCTCCCTCTCTCTCTCTCTCTCTCTTTGTTTTTTGTTTTCTCATCTACCTTTCTCATACCTTCCCAGGGGCAGCACTACCCACAGCAGGCTGGCCCCTCCCTCATCAGTCATCAATGACTTGCCTACAAGCCAATAGGATGGAGGTATTCTCTCAGCTGAAGTTTCCTTTTTCCAGATGACTAGCTCGAGTCAACTTGACGAAAACGTAACCAACGCAGTGAGGTAATCAGCAAATACACACTGAAAAACTGGAGAGAAAGCACAAGAGTGTTCATCCTATCTGAATGGCCAAGAAAACGGACAGAGAATCAGGGAGCAGGCAGGCTTGGAATGCCAAATGTCACCAAGACAAACTCCTTCAGGCGCTCTCTCCGCTCCAAGGATTTCCTCTTCCTCCTCCTCCTCCCCTTTCTCTGAGTAAACATTAGAAATAAACATTGATTCTCTAAGTGTCCAGGCAACTAGAATTTCCACACCTAGTTAGAAGGAATTAAGTAACTGTGACACTTACGAAGTGTTTAAAAATTACAAAATTACTAAATCCACATCAATTTGCTCTGAAGAATGTATCAGTCTCTTTGATCAATAAATCTGACTGAAATGAGGCATGGATGCGTTCACACGGTATTGTACAGTCTTCACAAGTTCCTAAACCGGTGTGGACTGCCTGCATGCTGGGTGTCTGGAAAGTACCTTCGGTTCTCTCACTCAGAACATCCCCAAGTCCCTGCACCTGGGCCCCAGTGAATTTAAAACATGGGGAAAGACTCAAAAGACAGGGCAACCTGGCAAGTGCAGCATCCCGGCTTGTTTATAACAGCAATTTCAGCTCGCACAGATCCACAATTTATTTGCAAACAGATTAATTAATGTTACAGCAGCTGTTTGCAGCCAGTCTGTGATCTCACGGAGCACAGATGACACTTCCCCGTCTTCTATTCCATAGGGGCAATTCCAGCAATGCTCAGATTAGGTCTGTGCTGCCATGGCCCGCATGATAATATAAGTTGAGTCCTGAAGCCGCCAGGCTGGCTTCCCAGGATCCCCAGGCCACCGGGTCTCTAGTGATTTCCCCCTTGCCCCACTTTCTGAGCTTCCTTCAAATTATGGCCCCAAAATGCCAGTTTGCAAAACAGATTGTGAAAAGGAAACCAGGCATTGTTTTGTTTTGTTTTTATTATTATTATCATTATTTAAAACAAAACGGTTATTTTCTTGTGCTTTCAGGTCCCTCTGGATTGGTGTTCAGCAGTGTGAACCACTGGGTGTAATAAAAGAAAACGCTTGAATATTTTTCAGTAACCTGACAGAATAAACAAACGGCTGACTAACCACATAAGGTGGCGGATGGCTCCGGACTACGCAACTGCAGCTCTTCTGACTGTTTCTCTTCCAGAAGGAAAAAGAAACAGAAGACAAGACAAAATCCCCAAAGCCTCACTAGGCTAAATTTCCTTCCTCTCCTTTGAACAGACTACACGGATTTTGTTGACTAATTGGGATCAATCCCAGTTGTAAATCGCCTAGCTATCCTACAGCTTTAATTAAGCTACCAGAGGGAGCTGTTTATCAATTAACACTTGTTACAAATTATTAGTAATTATATGGACTTTGTATGTATACTACAGCCTGCAAGACCAAAACTGCCTTCCCCAGTTGTTAGGGAAGCAAACTGAATAGTTAATGGGCTATTTGGATAAAGGTACCAGCCTGGACAGTAATTACAAAATCCTTCCATTGGCCGGAAGACCTGAGGAGTGCTCCAGCGCTAGGGACAGCCACCAAGCAACTGCCAGGAGCGATGAGCACTTCTTCTTTTGCAGTACTTGGTGTTGACTGGCAGGCAGTCTAATGTGGACTCTGGGTCTGTATTTACTTTTTGAGTAACAAGCATAATGGATATGGGAATTCTATGTAAAAGTTGGTAATGTATTCAAGCATTAAAGCTACCTCTCTCGGTATGCACTTGGTTCTGTGATAATTTTAATTGGCTTAATTGAGATGCACAAACCTGATTAATGTTTAATTCCTTTATATTAAAAAAAAGAGTCAAGTAGTTCGACATTTCTTCAATTATGTTAGATCTTTCTAGACTTCAAAGGAATGTTACATTAGACAGCCAGATACAGGGCGAACTGATTAAAGAATAAAGATTGCTCATTATAATCTAAGAGTACAAAATTGGTTTGTGTAGCCTTTGAAAGTCAAAATTATGAGCTAAAACTTGAGCTACAGTAATTAACCCAATTTATAGTCATTTTTGCTTATCTGTTTGCTTATGATTAGTAATTTAAAATGATCCATGGGATTGATTTACACATCTAAAGCCCATTCTGGGACCCAAAATGCTTTGTCCATGATTCTTACAGCTCCGGAGGAATGCAGTTAATGGTATTAGTAAATACCAAAACACAAGGATAGAAAAGACTTCATTGTGAATTGCATAACTCCAGATGCATAAATACGAAAATGTTTGCATGTGACCCACCTGCAAAACATCTCACTCGCATTTCCTGTGGCTCTCTAGCAAATTAAAAAGTAATTGCAGGTGAAAACTGTAAGACAGAGGGGCATTTCACTGTGTGCCTAACAGGGGAGTCATCCCTCACAAACTCATGTTTTCCAGTTCACTTCAGAGAGCAGGATCAGAGGGAGTCAGAAGATACTCAAGATATATCTACCAATAGTAAGGATTCAGGACTGAGAAGAGGGCTCAGGCAGCGAAATGCTTGCCTTGTAAGCATGAAGACCTGGACTCAAGCTCTAGAACACACACACTCATACACACACATACATACACACACACACACACACACACACACACACACACACACACACACACACACACAATACCACAAGCCCAGCATGTGGCACATCACACCGTCCCAGTGCTGAGGAGGTAGAGACAGGTAGAGCTGGGGCACACTGACAAGCCTAGCCTACTTGAAGAATTTCAGGTCTGTGAGACAGCCTGTCTCAAAACACAAGGCGGACAATGCCTGGAGAATGGTACCCATTGTTGTCCTCTGGCTCCCATGTTCACACACATGTGTGCATACACACACATAAAAAATAACTCATTATTCAGAATGATTATACATTTGCTTAATTTTAGAGAACTTATTTTTACTTGTATGGGGGTGGCTGGGTGGATGGGTACGTGTACATTAGTGTGAGTGCCCACAGAGGCCAGAGGCATCGGGTCCTCCCAGAGGCAGAGTTATACAGGTAGTTGTGAGCCACCTAATGTGGGTGTTGGGACCGGAATTCAGGTCCTCTGCAGGAGCAGTGTGCACTCTTATCCACCAAGCCATCTTCCCGGCCTCTATTTGCTAAATTTTAAGTGTTTCCAAGATTTTGATGATGCAGAAATATCAAGCCATGTATTTGATGAGAAACAACAGGAAGCTTAGAACCAGGTAAAAGGGGGCGGAGAAAACCCACCGGGTTTCTATCCTAAAGCATCCACAGGCGCGGTTCAGATCTTGGCTCTGCCACCTGCACAGCCACACGACAGTGTTAACGTCCACATCAGGAAGTGGTCGAGCGCCTTCCCTCAGCGTTGCCTTCACACAGGAACTTGATCTAGAAGCTCCCTAGAAAGGGAGTTCCACAGACAGACAACTTAAGGAAACTGCACTGTTTTCTTTTCGAAGAATCATTATAGCCATTCAAGTATTAAACATTCCACAAATTTTATTAAAGAATCTTTTTTTTTTGTCAAATACCAACTAATATCGTACAATAGCTTTAGGCTGCAGTAGTGGAATAATTTGAGTTGAAATGAGACATCTGCACTTATTACCCCCAGAGCTGTGTTGATTACATCTATCCACATGAACTTTTCCCTTCTCACCTCACCAACAGGGAGGAACAAGACCACATGCCCAGCGTTGGCATGGCCTTACTGCCATATTCCTCTTTAAAGGGCATGTAGGAGCAAGACGCCAATGGCTCTGCTCTTGTTTCCGGCCCACTTGCATTGCTGCATGCTTGGTTTTCTATGTAGCACATGCACTAGAATCTTCTACTTTAAAAGAGATGGGAGGGGGACCATGAGATGGCTCAGCACATGAAGGCACCTGCCACAAGCCTTACAACCTGGGTATATGCCCAGGGACCCACACAGTGAAGAACACAGACTCCTGAAAGTTGTCCTACACACACACACACACACACACACACACACACACACACACACACAGTGAAGAAGACAGACTCCTGAAAGTTGTCCTACACACACACACACACACACACAAATACATACATATATACATACATACATACATACATACATACACACATAAATACATAAATCATCTTTAAAAGAGATGGAAGAAATGTGTTCCAGAACCAAAGGGGAAATCAGCCATCTTAAACCTCAAAGTATGAATCCTAGGCATTGTTTTAAGATACCAACCAAACACAGAGGAAAAATTATCTTCCCATTGCCCTGTGGGATAAACAAGGAAAGTTGGGGTCCCATGAATAGATAGGGAAATTACATAGAGATGTGTGTGTGTCATGAGCTCTAACTGCATCCACTGAGAAGGACTAGAAATATGGACATCTCAGTATTAATTAGCACAGCTACCACCCATATCTTGGTTCCTAAATACCATTCCTAGACAAGTGTGGTGGCGCACACCTTTAATCCCAGCAGTCAGGAGGCAGAGTCAATTGGATCTCTGTGATTTTGAGGTCACCCTGGGCCCCATAGTGAGTCCCTGTCTAAAAAAAAAGTGCTCTCTGTTTTAATTAGAGTTTCTATTGCTGTGATAAACAACATGAGCAAAAGAAACTTGGGGAAGAAAGTGTTTATTTCACTTTACACTTCCAGGTAACAGTCCATCACTGGGAGAAGTCTTGGCAGGAACTCAAAGCAGGAATCTAGAGGCAGGAACTGAAGCAGGGGCCATGGAGCTGCTTACTGGTTTGCTCCACATGGCTTACTCACAGGATCCAGAACCACCTTCCTAAGGGTATCATAGCCCACAGTAGGCTGGACTCTTCCATGTCACTCATTAATCAAGAAAATGTCATAGGCCTGCCTGCAAGCCAATCTGGTGAGGGCATTTTCTCAGCTGAGGTTTCCTCTTCCCAAATGAACCTAGCTTGTGTCAAGCTGACGTAAAATTAGCCAACATGCTCACCAAAGGAAATTAGGGATGCAAGATAAAAGGACTGGTCTCAGAGTTGGGGTAGGCTATGCACCAGATAAACCCAAAGCCTAGAACATCTTGCTCTACCACAAAGTAAGGAAGTATTCAAGGATGGATGGGAATAAAAGCCAACTTCAAAAGACCCTCCACTATATAAATGTTAGTTGAGTCTGGAACAAGTCATTGTAGCTTAATAACAAATTATAACATATATGAGTAAGACTTTGTGAGCCCATGCAGATAGGAAAGAAAGGTAGGAAGGAAGAATAAACAGAAGAAAGGAAAGAAGGGTGGAGGGAGGGCGAGGGAGGAAAGCTAGCTTTCCCTGAGGTAGAATGCCCACTGGTAAGAACAGAAGGGAGGGTGAAACTCAGAATGGTCACTTGACATTCACCATAGTAATAACCGCTTCAGACGAAGTCATTACACAATACAGAAATTAGTAGGTGTGCCTGATAAATAAGGCATCTGTACAGTCTCAAAGTATCTCTCTACAAAATAAGTATTCATCACCAGAGGTAAACTCCCAGTAGAGAAATTTGCACAGACCACAGTGGCCAAGGATCAAAGTCAGATGACTGTTGATGAGACATTTTTACAGCAGCCATCTCCTGATGTGAGTCCTTGACATCACCTCCATAGTCTGAATGTCATCATGAGGAAATAAGAAATATAAACTGAGGGACATTGCAAAAGTGACTGGCCAGAAGTTCTCAAAGATGTGGAGATCATCACAAAGAAAACCAAGGGACCAGCTGGGCAGAGGTGGCGCAAGCCTTTAATCCCAGCACTCGGAGGCAGAGGCAGGTGGATCTCTGTGAGATTGAGGCCAGCCTGGGCTACAGAGTGAGTTCCAGGATAGCCAGGGCTACACAGAGAAACCAAAAAGAAAGAGAGAAAACGAGGGACCATCCAAGATTAAAGAAGGCTGAGAAGACAGGACAGGTAAATGTCAGACTAACCCAAAGAAATCCTATACTGGATTTTTAATATAATTTTTATTTATTCTTGGAAAATCTCATACATGCATACAATGTCTTTCAATTCTATTCACCCCCATGTCTGCCCCCTGCTTCTCCCAGCCTCACTCCTCATGTCTCCCTCCCCACTTCATGCCCTCTTTTCTTCTTAACTATAACCGCTGCGTCCAGTTAACGCTGTCTACACACTCAGGGCACAGTGTTATTCACTGGAGCATGGCCACCCTACCAGGGACTGAACCCCTAAACAAAACTGACTCTCTTTCCCCTAGAAGACATCAACTCAAACCAGAACTTTTTTTTTCTTTTGCCCTGAAGAACATTAAGGCAAACTGGCAAAACAGATTAGATAACAACTCTGTGTCTACAATTAGCTTCTTGATTTAGATAATTATACTGCACTTATGTGAGAAAGAAGTGTCACTGTTGAAGAGATCGGTACCTGGGGCTGCATGGATGGCTCAATAGCTCAGAGTGCTTGATGATTTTGCAAAGAACCTGAGTTGGGTTCAGTGGCTCACAGGAGGGATCTGTCACCCTCTTCTGGCTTCCAAGGGAACTGCATGCGTGTATACACACACACACACACACACACACACACACACACACGCACGCACGCAGACACACACACACACACATGCACACACACACACATGCACACACACACGTGCACACACGTGCACACACACGCACACACGTGCACACACACACGCACGCAGACACACACACGCACGCACACACACACACATGCACGCACGCACGCATGCACACGTGCACACACACATATGCATGTAGCACAAAAATAAAATAAATCAAATATATACACACATACCTACATTGAGGAATAAAGTTACATACCTATGACTACTCTTAAGGACTCAGAAAAGGCATTTTTATATGTGCATGTTTGTATGCATATATTTAGAGGGAGATAATAACCCATATATGGTAATGTGTGTGTGTGTGTGTGTGTGTGTGTGTGTGTGTGTGTGTGTGT
>CABHPR010158129.1:0-14561 GCA_902168415.1 Peromyscus melanophrys | reverse complement strand
TATTTTTGCATCAATGTTCATGAGGGAGATCGGTCTGTAGTTCTCTTTCTTTGTTGTATCCTTGTTTGGTTTAGGAATCAGGGTAATTGTAGCCTCATAGAAGGAGTTTGGTAATGTTCCTTCTGTTTCTACTATGTGGAACAATTTAGAGAGTATTGGTATTAACTCTTCTTTGACGATCTGGTAGAATTCTGCACTGAAACCATCTGGTCCTGGGCTTTTTTTGGTTGGGAGACTTTTAATGACTGTTTCTATTTCCTTAGGGGTTATTGGACTATTTAAATAGTTTATCTGATCTTGATTTAACTTAGGTATGTGGTACCTATCCAGAGAATTATCCATTTCTTTTAGATTTCCCAGTTTTGTGGAATAGAGGTTTTTGAAGTATGACCTGATGATTCTCTGGATTTCCTCAATGTCTGTTGTTATGTCCCCCTTTTCATTTCTGATTTTGTTAATCTGGATGCTCTCTCTCTGTCTTTTGGTTAGTTTGGATAAGGGCTTGTTTATCTTGTTGATTTTCTCAAAGAACCAACTCTTTGTTTCATTGATTTTTTGTATTGTTCTCTTTGTTTCTATTTTATTAATTTCAGCTCTCACTTTGATGATTTCCTGGAGTCTATTCTTCCTGGGAAACTTTGCTTCTTCTCGTTCTAGAGCTTTCAGGTGTGCAGTTAAGTCACTAGTATGAGATTTCTCCAACATCTTTATGTGAGCATTTAGTGCTATGAATTTCCCTCTTAGCACTGCTTTCATAGTGTCCCATAGGTTTGGGTATGTGGTGTCTTCATTTTCATTGATCTCTAGGAATTCTTTAATTTCTTTCTTTATTTCTTCCCTAACCCATTGGTGATTCAGTTGAGCATTATTCAGTTTCCATGAGATTGTAGGTTTTCTGTAGTTTTTGTTGTTGTTGAAATCTAACTTTAAACCTTGGTGGTCTGATAGAACACAGGAGGCTATTCCAATTGTTTTGTATCTGTTGAGATTTGCTTTGTGGCCAAGTATGTGGTCGATTTTGGAGAAGGTTCCATGGGGTGCTGAGAAGAAAGTATATTCTTTTCTGTTAGGATGGAATGTTCTGTAGATATCAATTAAGTCCATTTGGGTCATGACATCAGTTAAGTCCTTTATTTCTCTGTTAAGTTTCCATTTAGGAGATCTGTCCAGTGATGAAAGTGGGGTTTTGAAGTCTCCCACTATTAATGTGTGGGGTTTTATATGTGGTTTAAGCTTTAGTAGTGTTTCTTTTACATATGTGGGTGCCCTTGTGTTTGGGGCATAAATGTTCAGAACTGAAACTTCCTCTTGGTGGATCCTTCCTGTGATGAATATGTAATGCCCTTCTTGATCTCTTTTGATTGATTTTAGTTTGAAGTCTATTTTGTTGGATATCAGGATGGCTACACCCGCTTGTTTCTTAAGACCGTTTGATTGGAAAGTCTTTTCCCAGCCTTTTATTCTTAGGTAGTGTCTGTCTTTGTATTTGAGGTGTGTTTCTTGTATGCAACAGAAAGATGGGTCCTGCTTTCGTATCCATTCTGTAAACCTGTGTCTTTTTATTGGCGAATTAAGTCCATTGATATTAATGGATATTAATGACCAGTGGTTGTTCATTCCTGTTATTTTTGGTGGTAGTGTGTCTGTACTTCTTATCTTTGGGGTTTACTGCTGTGGTGTTATCTATTGCCTGTGTTTTCAAGGGTGTATCTGACTTCCTTGGGTTGGAATTTTCCTTCTAGTGCTTTCTGTAGGGCTGGGTTTGTGGATAAGTATTGTTTAAATCTGGCTTTGTCTTGAAATGTCTTGTTCACTCCGTCTATGATGATTGAAAGTTTTGCTGGGTATATTAGTCTAGGCTGGCATCCATGATCTCTTAGTGTCTGCATTACATCTGTCCATGCTCTTCTGGCTTTCAAATTCTCCATTGAGAAATCGGGTGTTATTCTGATGGGTTTGCCTTTATAGGTCACTTGGCCTTTTTCCTTTGCTGCTCTTAATATTCTTTCTTTATTCTGTATGTTTAGTTGTTTAATTATTATGTGGTGAGGGGACTTTTTTGGGGGGTCTATTCTGTTTGGTGTTCTATAGGCTTCTTGTATCTTCATAGGCATTTCCTTCTTTAAGTTGGGAAAGTTTTCTTCTATGATCTTGTTGAATATATTTTCTGTGCCTTTAAGTTGGTATTCTTCTCCTTCTTCTATCCCTATTATTCGCAGGTTTGGTCTTTTCATGGTGTCCCAGATTTCTTGGACATTTTGGGTCATGACTTTGTTGGCTTTAGTGTTTTCTTTGACTGATGAATCTATTTCTTCTACTTTATCTTCAACACCAGAGATCCTCTCTTCCATCTCTTGCATTCTGTTGGTTATACTTGCGTCTGACGTTCCTGATCGTTTACTTAGATTTTCTATTTCCAGCATTCCCTCTGTTTGTGTCTTCTTCATTTTTTCTATTTCCCTTTGCAGGTCTTGGACCTGTTTCATTGCTTTTTTATGGCTTTCTTTCAGTGCTTTATTGTTTTCTTCCAGGACTTTATTGTTTTCTTCTAATTTAATTGTCCTTTCCTCTAGGTTTTTACAGCGTTCTTGCCATTTTTTTGTCTGTTCTTCTATATAAGCCTCTACCTTCTTCATGATGTTATTCATAAGGCTGTTTTCTTCTGCTTCTTCCAATTTTTGATGATCAGCTCTAGATGTTGGAGGAGGGCTAGGTTCTGGTGATGCAGTATTGCTCTTCATTTTGTTGTATGTACTTCTGCCTTGACGTCTGCCCATCTCCTTGTGTTCGATCTTGGTCTTATTGGTGCACTTGGTGCAGAAAGAGCTGACAGATTCGGGAAGTCTCTCTCTCTTGTCCAGATGGGACTCTCTTGTCGAAATGGGAAGTGCGAGGCAGGTTGGGAGCTGTTATCCAGATGGGAAGTCTGAGGCAGATGGGAAGTCCGGGGCAGGATGGGAGGTGGGGCCTGTCTCTAAGTCTCAGGAAGTGGCGGGGGTCTCCGGGGATGGTGGACTTGGGGGCAGTGCTTGGAGACTGCAGGGAATCTTGGGGAAGGGGGGCCTTCCCAGTAGGGGTGGGGGTAGAAGGGAGCCTGCCCGCAGACCAGAATCTGGGGCCAAGGTGAGCAGGTCTTCCCAGGGGTGGCTGGTGCCCAGGGACGGGATCTAGGGTGAGGGCGGGCACTCACCTTGTCCAGAAGGGAAGTCCAGGGCAGGATGGGAGCTGGGCAGGCTGGGAGCTGGGGCCGGTCTCTAAGTCTCAGGAAGTGGCGGGGGTCTCCGGGGATGGTGCACTTGGGGGCAGGGCTTGGAGACTGCAGGGAATCTTGGGGAAGGGGGGCCTTCCCGGTAGGGGTGGGGGTAGAAGGGAGCCTGCCCGCTGGCCAGAATCTGGGGCCAAGGTGAGCAGGTCTTCCCAGGGATGGCTGGCGCCCAGGGATGGGGTCTGGGGTGAGGGCGGGCACTCACCTTGTCCCTCATATTGGAGTTTTACAAGACAAAAATCAACAGAACAAAAAAGTCAAAGAATAGGCATAATAATCAAAGATCAACTCATTGTCATGCTCAATAATCCCATAAAAGCATTAAATCAGAAGTCATAATTTTTACACAAAAAATTTGAACAAACCTGTGCAGTCCCTGTGTTTGTTGCTTCATTCTCTCTGAGTTCATTTGAAATTCCCCCATGTTAATATAGAGGGCCTTGTTTTCTTGATATTTTCCATCCCTGTGGCTCTTACACAATCTCCACCTCCTCTTCTGCAGGGTTGCCTGAGCTATGGAGGGGAGGTATTCGATAGAAAGATCTCATTTAGAGTTGAGTGTTCAAGATCTCTGACTCACTGTAGAATTTCTGGCAGTATGTCTATATATTTTTGTATATCCTTTAGGAGAAACCTTCCCTGATAACATGTAACCAACACACTGACCTATGAGTATTGCGGAATGTCATGAGGAGACATTTTATTGCTACATTTTTCTTTCTTTAGATAAGTAGTATGTTGTTTTATCCTAATTCCATGGACTTTCTAGTATCAAGTTTATGGTCATCTAAGAAATGTCAGGTATGCTATCCATCTAGAGAAATGGCCTTAATTCAAATCAATTATTGGGTACTTGCTATTTTTGTTCGACCTTTGTCCTACCTTATCTTGCTGGCAGAATACCACTGAAGATAATGGCTGTTTGGTCTGAGTTGTCATAACTTTCTGTATAAAATAGAAATTGTTCTTGTACCAAAGAAAATAGGGGTTTAATGCTCTGTGTAGGCACTAGGCCTATGTCTTAACTTTCAATGATTTATATCATTATTGTCTTCAGTAATTAAACTTTATTTTCAGTTCACAGAGAGGAAGGGGTAGAACTGGTAAATACCAGGCATGTTTGGGTTTATACTTTGGTCCACTTCATTAACATTCAATTGTTTGGAACACAATTTTTATACTGAAATCTGTTTTAGATCATGAATGAGAGATATTTTGGACTCTGATTCCCTTGTTATTTAGCAATATTTTTTGATCTCTTTCATGTATATTTCTGGAAGTTCTTACTGAATTTGGTTTCAATGCTACACTTCAAATGCCCATTAATTTTATCAATCTCAACCTGTACTCCTGCCTAGAACCCCGTCTCTACTCATCCTGTGCTATCTGTTCATACTTGTTTATTCTATTTCCCTTCCTAAAGAAGATATACCTGTTTCATTCCTCTTGTGCTTTTATAGATTGTACCTTTGTTATCATTGTCTTCATGACTCTTATCCACTAATAAGTGGACCATGAGTGAGTAGAGTCAATAGCAGAATGTCTGATAAAGGTCTGAGGATGAGATTGGGAGATAGGACATGGGGTCTTGGATGCAGAATTGGTAATGTGCAACTAGTGTCTTTGCTTCTCTGGTAAGGATGGCCTCTGTTTGAAGAGAATGACTGCTGGAGTTTCAAGTAGGAACAAAGCAATGAATTATGAGATGAAAATTTGGATGAGGAAATCTGTGTGATCCTTTTTATATTAGTGCAGGAGGGAAGAAATGGCTTCACAAGTTGTGTTTTCTTCCAGATCTGGGGATGTCTTTGGGGATAGATTTAGAAGAGCAGAGAAAAAGATGAAAATCAGCAATTTGCCTTCCTGCTTCCCTTCCTAGTTTGGTTCCTGGGTCTTTGTTTCTGCTGGATTTGGAGTGTGGACAATGCAATCAGGAGTAGAAGGAAGGTTCAGGGGTGGGTTGTGGGATTCTCTGACATAGGGAAGGATGAGGCTGCTGCAGTTCTGCTACAGAGCTTGGGCTGAATCTATTACATTGGACTTAAAGAGCCATGGTGAGAGGTGAAGTCCTAGAGTTTACTTCTTACCTGGCAGGAGGGGCACTGGTGTTCCAGGGAATTCCTGACAGAGTTGGTTGCTGAGATCAAGAAAGGTTGTGAAAAATGGTGTTACAATTGGAAGATGTGTTTTAACAATGGAGATGAAGTCACAGGCAGCAGGAACCTGCAGCAGGCCATTTTATCAAAGCTGAAGATGGTACTGTGGGATTGGATTGAGAAAAGAAAACGTTGAGGTGAAAGTCTGCAGTTAGTATATCTGCTGTTCTGGCTGGAGTCGCCTGTCAGTATTATATATTCTGTTTCCTGTCTCCGGTTTTCTATTGGTGTGCATGTTATGAATCATTTCATACCTTCTAATTCATAAAAAAAATCCCTTCTCCTTCAACTATAGCAGACAGTTTTGCTTACAACTGTAGTCAGTATAGGCCCTTATTCTCTTTAGAATTGCATTGTCCGTGGCTCTTTGGGTTAGTACCTTCTCCTCTGAAATCAGCTGTTATTCTAATGGGCTTTCCTCTACGTGAGACATTTCATTCCATTCTTCATATTTATTTTTTAAATAATTTATTTAATTTTATTTTATGTACATTGCTGTGAAGGTGTCAGATCTCCTCAAACTGGAGTTAAAGACAGCTGTGAGCTGCCATGTTGATGCTGGGAATCGAACCTGGGTCCTCTGGAAAAGCAGCCAGTGCTCTTAACCACTGTGCCATCTCTCCAGCCACCCCCTTTCTTCATATTTTAATGCTCTTGTTTTGTTTTGTATATTAACTAGGGCTTGCTGTGTGCTATTTCTTTTTATATTTTTGCCTATTTGGTGTTGTGAATGCTTCCAGTATCTGAAATGTTATGACTTTCTTGAGTTTGGCAAATTTGTCTTTCATGATTTTGGGGAAGATTTTATCTATGCCAGTGAGGTAAGACTCTTATTATATATATATATATTTATATTACATTACTATGGTGTTGATCATTACCTGTGTAATATTTTAGTGCTATATTTAAATATACAAATATATATGTATGTGTTTCTGATATGCAGTTAAATTACTCTTGTTTATATTGAGTATGGATATTATATTTGCTATTTTTCTGTCTTACTTATAAAGCTTTACCTTGACTTTTCTAATTATTTTCCTGTTACAACTTCACTTTAGACTGAGTTCTCATCAATAAATCTATGCTTTTTTGAATTTCTTGGAGACTGGACTGTCTTCATTTATGTCTCTGTGGTTCATACATCACTCAGGTTTTTAGCTTCTCCTCATTAATTTTATTGGGCTGTTTGTCTCTGTCTAATTTAAGCACTTTGTCTACTTTAATAGTGTTTATGATAGTTCTTCCATCTTCTGTATCATGGTAATTATGGATTGAAGAATACTTCTATGAGACTAATAGACTTTGTGTGTGTGGGGGGGAGGAAATGCTGGCTTTATTCTTTATGTTCTATATGTGATTTTCTATTATTTTGATTAAATACCATTACCAGGAAAATGTGTAAAACTAAGAGTTTCATTGGGCTTAAGGTACCATGAGAATAAGACTCCATTATGCCATAGGATGAAGTCAAGAAGCAGTAAATGTCGTAGAAAGAACAGATAACGTTCAAATGTCAAAATTCAAGAAAGCACCAGAAAGGAAACTAAAGATAGTGTGTAGTTCTTACATTTCAAGGTCCTAACTCAGTTCCACATTTTATGCATTAACCCATACTGCCAGTCAAATAATGTGGCTACATGAGAACAAAGTTGTCAAGTGTGTGACCTTTAGGGAACATTGTTATTCAAACTAGCATATGTAGTGATCACATTCAGTGATCTTGTGATCCAAATTGGTTCTGTGAACTATTTTGTCATTTCTGTCTTCTTTGCACAAAGAAGACTTAACAGACTACAAGAAGTACATGAAAGCTTATTGTGTAGGCTAGATATAGCATCGGGGGTAGGATGTCAAGTAGGCACAGGGCCTGGGCAAAATTACAAGAATGGCATTCCATTGTAAGGGTGAATGTAGGAGTATTCTGGACAGATATAATCAGTCTAGTGTAGCTAGAGTTTTCCTGCCTGGCCCACAGTCAGGACAAATCTCTGCCACCCGCCAGTCCCACAGCCGCTCAGACCCAACCAAGTAAACACAGAGACTTATATTGTTTAAACTGTTTGGCAAATGGCTCAGGCTTCTAGCTATCTAGTTCTTACATCTTAAATTAATCCATTTCTATAAATCTATACCTTGCCACATTGCTTGTGGCTTACCGGCATCTTCACATGCTGTTTGTCATGGCGGCGGCTGGCAGTGTCTCCTCAGCCTTCCACTTCCCAGAATTCTCTCCTCCTTGTCCCACCTGTACATCTTCCTGCCTGACCACTGGCCAATCAGTGTTTTATTCATTGACCAATAAGCAACATGTTTGACATACAGACCATCCCACAGCAGTCTAGATATGGGCACATACAGTAGAATATAGATTAGAACCTGGAATTGGTGAGGGTATGTGCATGAGGGGATATTTTGGAACCACCAATCTGAGAACAACTATAAAATGTATGTCACCAGACTGGTTTCAAAAGTGCTGATGATTTGCATGAAGGAGAATTGGGAAGTATTCTATACTCCCTTGCTAGGGACAGAAGAATGCCAGGATCCTTCATAATGTTTGTAACAGTTAGCAGCATAGGTTGTAGTTTCTATCTTGATCATGTGTTCAGGAAATGACACAGAGCATTTGTTGCATGTGGATGAGAGGATATGTTGGCATGGACCTACTTGCTCACTCTTATGTGGGACAGGAATAATTCCAAACGGATAGCAGCCATGATTGATCAGGTTCTGGTGTATTCCCACAGAAGGGATGAGGGGCATGCTGTTGTTGTTGGAGAAAATGAGTTGGGGTGCAATCCAGGTTGTCCTGTTAAATAAAAAGGAAATAAGTGGATGTTCAGAAGGAGTAGTAGAGTCAACAAAAAAGCTGTGATTTCTTGGACTGTGATTGTGTAAGCAGAAAGAATCATAGCAAGAAATTTAATAGACATGTTTCCAATTTACATGGCAAGTGGGAGAAAGCTTCAATTTTTTTCCCCAAAATTGTTGTGTAGGTTTGCTTGTTATATGACTTCATGAAGACCAAACATTCCATGGATTACACTCATTTTTCATAAGCACATTTAGTTCCTACAGCCAAACTTAGAAAATTTCCTACTATACTGCCTTGATATGTTCCACAAACTGCTGTCATTTCATGCATTATATTCTCATATTGTTTTCAGATTATTTTACAAATCAAGAGTTTGTTTGTTTTAATTTTTCCAGATCTGTCCTATTACCAGACTCAGGAGGTTTTTCAACAGAAGTACAAACAAGATTCTTTACAGGAAGAAAGAGCAGGCTTAGTTGAAAATCGTGGTCCTGATGTGTTACATACAAGGAAGTTCTGGAATAATCATCGTGACAACAGAGAATATGAATTATGTTTCAATGAGAATTGTGTTTTTGAAAAAGATACCAAAGGGATTAGTTATGAAAAACATCAAGAACCCCTAGTGTGTCCAAAGAGAGTACATTCTGTGACAGTTACAAGTTCAGAACCTAATGATTATATGGAAAAATATTCACACCAAGCATGGGCACGTGGATATACTCTACATGGATATGTGAAAACTTCACAAAGGGACACACAGTGTAATAGTTCAAATTCTTTGCAATATTTTTCAAGTGCTGTGGGATTAAATGATATTCCAAAAGTCCCTGAAGAAAGGAATGTTTTAAGCACAGAAAAATATTTAAATCATCAGCAGTATGCTATTTCCTCTACTCAAAATTCAGTAGAGTTTCCTGAACAATTACTTCCACTATGTGACAAATTCTACAACTTAGATCAACATAAATATTTTAAAAATAAAATGTGGCATAATATGTACTATAGGGAAAGTACTTGTAAAAATTCCTATATACTTAGTGATGTTAATAATGACCTTGCTAAGATTTCTTTGCTAAATAATTACCAGAATAGTCAGTTTGAAATACCTTTTAATGGCAAGGACTCATGGACTAACTCTACTGATGACATAATTCCTAGGAATTCTCACATAAATACTTACTTGACAGTTAATCATTCTGAAAACCATGCACATCAGAAGATTTTTGGGAAGTTCTCAAAGACTTTGGACCAACATGACCATAGCCAAGAGAAGCATTGGACAAACAATCAAAAAGACCTAATTCTTTATGAATTCTCAAACTGTACTCAGTATAATGGAACCAGTACTCAAGATATTTATGAGAGACAAAGATGTGAGGCATTTACAAAGGTCACAATTGAATCCTCAAGTCTAGAGATGGATAATATAAAGCATACTGGCACAAAAAAGTGCCAGGTTAAAGACTGTGATGAATTCTTTGATTTCAATTTAAATATAACACAAAATGATTCAAGTCACACTGCAGAAGAGAAACCATACAGATGTAAGGCTTGTGGAAAGTCCTACAGCAAACTCTCACAACTTCATGTTCATCACAGAATCCATGCTAGAGAGAAAACTTATATATGTGATGAATGTGGAAAATGCTTTACTACTGGCTCATCTTTTCAAGTTCATCAGAGAATCCATATTGAAGAGAAACCTTATAAATGTGATGAGTGTGGAAAGTCCTTTGTTCAATCCTCTAAACTTCAATGTCACAAGAGAATCCATACTGGAGAGAAACCTTATAAATGTGATGACTGTGGGAAGTCCTTTGTCCAGTCCTCCCATCTTCAATGTCATAGAAGAATCCATACTGGAGAAAAGCCTTATAAATGTGATGACTGTGGAAAGTGCTTTAGGCATGTCTCATCTCTTCATGTTCATCAGAGAATCCATAGTGGAGAGACACCTTATAAATGTGATGAATGTGGAAAGTCCTTTGTCCACTCCTCCAATCTTCAACGTCACAAGAGAATCCATACTGGAGAAAAGCCTTATAAATGTGATGAATGTGGAAAGTGCTTTAGAAATGGCTCATCTCTTTGTGTTCATCAGAGAATCCATATTGGAAAGAAACCTTATAAATGTGATGAATGTGGCAAGTCCTTTGTCCAATCCTCTAAACTTCAATGTCATAGGAGAATCCATACTGGAGAGAAACCTTATAAATGTGATGAATGTGGAAAGTGCTTTAGACATGTCTCATCTCTTCATGTTCATCAGAGAATCCATACTGGAGAGAAACCTTATAAATGTGATGACTGTGGAAAGTCCTTTAGAGATGTCTCATCTCTTCATGTTCATCAGAGAATCCATACTGGAGAGAAACCTTATAAATGTGATGACTGTGGAAAGTCCTTTGTCCACTCCTCCAATCTTCAATGTCATAAGAGAATCCATACTGGAGAGAAGCCTTATACATGTGATGAATGTGGAAAGTGCTTTAGGAATGGCTCATCACTTTCTGTTCATCAGAGAATCCATACTGGAGAGAAAACTTATAGATGTGATGAATGTGGAAAGTCCTTTGTCCAGTCCTCCCATCTTCAATGTCACAAGAGAATCCATACTGGAGAGAAACCTTATAAATGTGATGACTGTGGAAAGTGCTTTAGGGATGGCACATCTCTTTCTGTTCATCAGAGAATCCATACTGGAGAGAAACCTTATAAGTATGATAAATGTGGAAAGTCCTTTGTCCAGTCCTCCAATCTTCAATGTCACAAGAGAATCCATACTGGAGAGAAACCTTATAAATGTGATGAATGTGGAAAGTGCTTTAGGCATGTCTCATCTCTTCATGTTCATCAGAGAATCCATACTACAGGTAAACCGCAGAAAAGCTAAAAATGCATCAATATTTTACCCTTTGCTCTTCTGTTAATGATCATCACAGAACTCATATCTGAGTCAAGCCTTATAAATTTAAAGAATGTGAAAATTCATTTATCACATCCTCAACACTTCTTTATCTTTCATAAACCAACACTGGAGAGAAACTTTATAAGGATGAAGAATGTGGAAAATGAAGACATCAGAAAACTCATTAGAAAGAAACTAGAAGAAATTCTATAGTAATTATCGACTTTATTTCAGTATCATATATTTATGCAATAACATTTCCTTTTAAATGTGCGGAATAAACAAAATCCTTGATCAATATGCATTCCTTAGACAATATCACAAACATGACTTTAGGAAGCCCTACACTTGCTGTGAATTTGGAAGTGTTTATTCAGAAGTAGACCTTGTAATTACTAAATG
Organism: Peromyscus melanophrys; assembly: GCA_902168415.1. Taxonomy (NCBI): domain Eukaryota; kingdom Metazoa; phylum Chordata; class Mammalia; order Rodentia; family Cricetidae; genus Peromyscus; species Peromyscus melanophrys. Next base: position 3,009 of record CABHPR010158129.1, on the reverse strand, counting down.
CCTATTGAAAAATTAGCTATGCATATTGCTTTATGAAAACATTTATTCTTATTATTTACAGTGAATTCTTGTTTGACAACACTAAAGCAAAATCAATGTGAAATAGAAGAATTCTTGGTAATAGCTGATTAATGACTGCAATACAAAGTCCAAGTAGCTACATAATAATTTTATGCAATTTGTTGAAGATGATAGTGACTTACATGTGATATTATTATATTCTATACCACTTTTATATTCCCAATATTTTAACTTTTGAAAAGTGTATATTAATGATTGTTTTTAACCTCATATTGATTCCCTGTTTTTGAGTACAAATAAATGTATTATAAATTTTGTTAATATTTTCCTTGACAAGTTAAATCTTCATTTAAAAAAATGATAGCATTATAAAGATTAGCTATTCCAGAAATGGCAATGCTAATAAAAATGCTTCATGAAAATTAAAACTAGGTCCTATAGAAAACTATAAGAGTAGAAAAAAGCATATGCAAGGAACAATATTATAAGTCCAAAGGAAGGAGAGAACAGGATTATTTTAAATAAATTGTGTCTCTATTTTCACATTGAGATAAGATAATGCTTGATCCCCTTGATTCCTACAATTCTTCCCTCCTCTGTTCTTGCGCATAGGAACTCACAGAGTTTTATCCAGCAACCAGGGAGCCTTCATGTGACCAAACTCAGCCCTCTACGTATATGTAACATGTTTGTAGTCTGTCTATTTGTGGAAGTAATAACAACGGAAGCACGGTCTATCTCTAATGTTTTAGTTGGCTCTGTAGAGCCCATTCCTCTTAGTGGATTGCTTTGCCTAATATAATTACAAGGGGAGGTTCTTAGTATTAGAGCTAACTGATATGTCATACTTTGCTGATATGCATCGGAGGCTGCCCCATTTCTTAACACAGAAAGAGGGAGAGTGGATTGGGATGTGTAAGGGAATTTGGGGAAGGAATTGGAGAAAAGGAGGGAGGGGAAATGAGGTCAGGATATAAAATAATTTAAAATTATTAAATTTTTAGAGGAATAAATAATACAAACACACAGACAAAAATAAAATATTGTTTGTATATTGACTCCTGATTTCTTTCAGTGTAGGATAGTCATTCTGAACTTTCCTAATGCTGTGACATTTTAATATAGTTCTTCATTTCTTGGTGACCTTAAACTATAAAATTATTTTCATTGCTCTTTAATAAGCATAATTGTGTTCATGTTATGAATTGTAATGTACATATCTGATATTGCTGATGGTCTGTCAAGACCCCTGGTAAAGGGTCATTGCACCCACCAAAGGGATCATGACCCACAGGTTGAGAACAGTGGCTTTATGATTTCTATAAACTGATTATGTAGAGACATATACATACAAGCAAAAATAAACAAGATGTAAATTATTCCTGAAATATTGTCAAGTAAAATTCAAGGTAGGCACCTGATAACCTAGTATCTTTGAACACATCTCCAAAATTGGCAAAATGATTCCTTAAGTAATCTATATAAATGTTTTGGCAAATGCTAAAATGAGTGTTCTATTCATGCAAATGTAAATGCTAAATCGCTATGGTAGCTGAATTCCTTTCACAAAGTGTTTTGAGTACAATAATATAAAAAAAATCACAGAAAAATCCTCCACACCTTTAAACCTTCACCAATTATTCATTTCATAGTGAAATTAATGCAAATGCCCAGTGTGACTCTATATAATTATGAGACACAGGATTTTTTTCCTACAGAACTTAAACCTGAAATATATCACATATCTTCACCCACAATGATTTTTATTGAAGATTATTGTCACTCTTTAATCATTTAAAAGAATGTTGTGGAGTATAAGTTGAAAGAATATTAATACTTGATATTTCCTTAATATCATAAAACTTCACTATTTCCTTAATTTTACTCCCTATGTCATATTGTAAAATACATCATGCTGATTTTAGCAATGACTCACTGTCGTATTAGAGCTTAGAAGATTCCCAAGAGTAGAAGGAATTGTGTATGCATTACTAGAAATAAAATCACTCAAACATCAACAATTAGAGGCATATTCATAACTCAGGCTGTATTTATTCTGTAAGTAAATTTCTATTTTTTAATGTTATAAGAAGTACAGCTAGTGTGTTGTTTTCTTTGCCTATTTTCATTTATTTTGAGGCACAGTTTTATTGTTGTCAATATGTAAGTGAATTCTTTTACTATAAATAAGACGTCCACAACTGAAAACATTAACAGAAAATTCAATAAGTAAAAGAAATACTGAGTTGTGTTACACAGAAAGATAATTCCAACAGAAAACCTCAGAAAATTAAGTGCATGTGGTGTGTTCATGTGGTAGGTATGCATATACCTATACTATCACATGAAATCACATAAGTTTATGAGCAATGAGGAAAATCATCTCAAATGAAGAAAAGCTGATGTGAACCTTTGCATGTGGTATTTCATTCCAAGGCTACGTGGCTCAATTTCTGTTGTTATGTTTTGGTACAGAATTTAATAGTTCATGGAGCACATGGACAAAAGACAAGTCACCTTATCGAAGCAGTGAGAACTAATACATCTGCATGGATAAAGACTTTTATTAGCTCATGAAGTTATAATCTCAGTGTTAGTCTCCTGCTAGTCACAACCACTCTCAATTGTCATGGAAAGGCACAATAGGGATCTGGACCACGACTTCTCTCAGGTTATACTACTGCCTCTCTTTTTGGGATCCTCATTTCTGTCTGTTTGGTTTTATAATTTTCTGTTTTCTGTCTTTCAAATTTATCTCTATATTCATGAAAATATGGTCATTTTGCTTTATTATTTTTTATTAGTTTATTTTTGCACAGACTTTTCCTATAAACAGTTTTGACATCATCAACAGTTATCTTAGTGTGCAGTGTGTGTTGTGGGGTTTCTCTCATGCAATATCAGTTTTCCTATGAGTATGGATCTTGAGAGCATTAGTAGACTTCTCCACTCATCATGACTGGAGAGTGTGTGAAACACAGCCAAAAT
>CABHPR010158128.1:35806-45969 GCA_902168415.1 Peromyscus melanophrys | reverse complement strand
CAGCATCACAACACAAATTATTCTGAATACTTTTGTTCCTGAAACTGGATTACATATCTTGTCATCCCTCTCTAATTCACAATGGCCAAACAAGCCAAAAGTGGGTGGGGGGAGATTTCTGTCATTTGACAGTTGAGGGGTCAGTTCCTTCTTCCATCAGCCTTTTCAAAGGATAGTGCCAATCAAGCATGGACGGGTGAGCAAAAAATTTCATCAGTGCAAAAATGACAAACTCCTCAAAGGAGAAGCCCACAAAGACATCAAACTGTTACAAATAGAGATGAGGGTGTTCAGTCTAACAACAGAATACATGTGTACACAAAACCCATGAAAAAAATCACACATCCACTGCCAAATCAAAGAAAGGTTCTCTAAAGAACTTACATTCTAGAACTTTACTCAGGCTTACAGCAACAGAAATGTCTTGACTCGTGCCTAAATCTAACCCAGCAAAGCTATTTTCTTCAAAAGTAAGGATGTAATACCCTTTTCCAAATGTCTTATTCTATAACTTAATTGCTCCTATAAGAAGCAAGGGGAAAAAACTGTGAACTATAAATTAAGGAGGAAAATCTAACATAATGGTGAAATAGTGTCCAAAAACTGATACCCTTTTTGCATTAAAATATTCAGGGCTAATTATGATTTTAGCACTTGTTTTTATCCTTGCTTTGTTCACTGGCCAAACTTAAACACTTCTCATCTCCTTCAATGAAAGTAGCGCTATTATGTTTCTGGAAGCATGGGCAGGGTTCCTCAAAGCCTAATTTCAAGGTCTTAATTGGCTGAGGCAATGGGAGACTATACAAAGCCCACTTCACAGAGAAGGGCAGGATTGCCAGGTCACTTGAGAACAGATGAAGAGCTAACTGGAAGCTATTGCTGAAATCTTGCAGAGTGTTCTGGGAAGTTTTACCAAATAGTAACTTACAGAAAATGGAAGCGAACCATCCATCACCACAGTACTGAGCCCAGAGAGGTTGAGCTTGTCGAAACAGAACAATTAAAACATAGAAACAGAGATTCTCACTTAACCACACATCATCAAGCCAAGGAGGCTAAATGAAGACAGGGTACCACTATTGGTTCTATAATATATCTTTCGATTTTAGAGATTCTCAGATTATAAACCCTTGTCCTTTCTAAGGTCCCAAGAAGGCTGCTACTAGAGATTCTCAGATTATAAATCCTTGTCCTTTCTAAGGTCCCAAGAAGGCTGCTACTAACACTTTTCTCCATCTGGAACCATGAGACCCACCTTCTACTGTAATATGTGCAAAATTTGAAGAGTAATTCATCATCAATCCATTCATTTCCAACCCAACATCTGTGGTACTACAAGATAATTAACACATTAAATTATCTTGATCCACAAGCAGCTTAATGCTTAATAATATAACCATAATTAATCATTAATAACATGCATGATAATAAAAAGAACTTAGGTAAATTGATTTCTTTGTCATCAACTCTAATTACTGGTAACAAATTTCCCAAACAAAACAGACCAATTTTTATCTGTGTAATTTAGACTCTATGAAAAAGAAAAAGACCTAAAATTAAGCTACAAAAGCCTTTTAAATCGTTTTATGTTCACATTAACAATAAAGACACACACTAAAAAAATAAAATTAAATGGCACCTTACACATTTGGTTCCCAATGAGGACTTCACTGCTAATTTCCACTTAGCAAGTCAACGGAGAGCTCAGAAACTTGCTGACATTTCAATAAGAAAACATAAATTTGTTTTATTTTACTATTACAAGAAAAATGCAATGTGAAGCTAAGTATTCATGTGGTTGCCTTGTTTATTTTTTAGAATGGGTTCCCACACAATTCATCTTTCCTAATTTCACACTCTAGTCCCTCCCTTGTTCCACCAGCTTTATTAACCTTTCTTGTATTTATTCTCTGTAAGTTCTGAGGAAAATCCAAGGTCCTGCTACTTAATAAATTCTACCCTGTATTAGAGGCAAATATTGTTCACTTGTCTGTCTGTTTTCTCTCTGGGTCACTGGAGTCCAGTTCTTGAGTCTGGGTTTACTCTAGCTCATTCTTATCTTCCTCAAAGCATTTTACAGTTGAAAATGTATTCTTTATTATCTACTGTTCCATAATCAGTTCCCTCAGTTCCAAGCTACCCCCAACAAGAATGAGCAACAAAAAATAAAATACTGTTTTCCTTTATCTTTGCACTAAGCAACAATAACTAGTAATTCTGTAAGTGTCATTATTACATGTATTTTTCTTTGAGTAAGACAAGTTTGAAAAAGTGATGTAATTTGGCAAGTAATAGAAATGGGTGAGTGTGGCTGGACAGCCAATTAACAACGTGTAAACAAAACACAAATGGAATCTCACTGCTAATCTATGTGATATAGAAAATGCCTACAGTTGGTGGCCAAGGAATTTCAAAATGTTAAGAAATTTGGATCAATGGCCAGATATCAGCTCTTTACAAATCTCTCTAAATGTTTCTCTCACTAAATGTTAATATTATACCCTCTCTAATGATGCTGCTTCATTCATTTAGTTGTCCATTTGCGGGCTGAAAATCCCTGGCATGCCCACAGTGCACTGTGCTATAGCACTGGAAGTAAAACACCGCAACGTTTACAAACCACTTCCTTCCGGAAACCTCCATGTCTCCATGTAGCCATGTGCCAGTGGATAGATTATCCACCCAATACATTCCTTATCTGCCTATGCTGGACTTGCACTGAAAGCAAAAAAAAAAAAAAAAAAAAAAAGGTGACGCATCTGGGTAAGGGCTGCCTAGCTGCTTGCCCAACTGCAGCCACTATTGCTAAGACAAAACTGTCAGTCGATGAGCTGAGCACAAAAACAGAAAGTAGATGGTGTTTATCCCCTCTAGTGCCCGCCACTTGGACTCTTGGTTAACAGACACCGACTAAAAACAAACTGAGAAATCATTCTCTGTTACAAAGGTCTTACTTTAAAGGCTACGAGATAATTTCACTTCTTCATATCTTAGTAGTAGCTTTCCTTTTAAAGCTATGTGTACAAATATTTTCTCCTTTGGATTTTGCATGCCACATTAATCTCAATACAAAGAAATAATGATGGGTCAAATACTACTTACTGACAATGAAGCTGATTTGTAACCTAGTGTTAGCTAGGGAGTATGACATACTCAAACTTCCATTGCCAGCTGTGGAGGTATACTGTCATTATTGTACTGCCATTAAGGAAAAACAGAAAAGCATCCTTTGACATCTCCTGTAGCCACAGCCAATAATACTCAACTGGCCAAGAGCAACAGTCCTCTGGATGTGGCCTGGATGGGCAAGCCTCCACCTAACACTATTAAGATATGATTTCCTCTTTAACACTTAACCTTTTCATGCATATCAAAATGGAAAATGAAGTTACTTTTAAAAGGAATACTCTGAACAAGCAGTGTCATATATTAAATTTCAGATTTTCTTAAGGGGACACTACAATGAGCTTCCTGTGCTTCTTGATAGAGTTCATCAATAAGGCAATATAGCAATGGCTTAAGAACAACAATACTTGACTTCACAGGTTTTAGGCATCATTTTTCTTTTTCCTGTTACGATGACTGCAACTATACATGTACTTTTCTAAGTCATTTGTGTAAGGTTTGACTCTGTCATAATTCTTCCAAACTCTGTCCTTCTTAGCCCATTATTTTCACCAGTGAGCTTGCGCCTCCTAATATGTGCGCATCTATTTATTGTATTCATTTTCTGCCACCCAAGCCAGAATAAGGTAAGCTGAACAAAGGACCTTTCCCTTTGGTTGATTCATTGTTCTCACCACCAGGGAGAGATTCCCTAATACAAAACAACTCTTTGTTGAATGAATGGATACTTTACTTCAATCATTTTATCAGGAGAGAAGACAGAGCCTTACCAAGCCAATTCTCATACACATCCCATAGATACATATTGAAAGCACAAAAGAGGACACTGTGGCCAAAGGAAATCTCTCAGGACTCAACAGCTTGCTCCGATAGTCTTGGAAATGAAGAAAAATGAGAGGATGAGAGGCAAGGAAAGAAAACAGTTGAGGAAAAGTCCTAAGTGAAGAAGTACCAGGTTTTTTTTCCCAGCCCCACGGTCCTATGGAGCACGTGGACCCACCTCTCTTCTCCTGGTGGAACTCCTCCAGAAGCTGCCCCTGCCTCTCGATGTGCTCGAACAGACAGAGCAGCTCAGACTCCTTGTGCTCTGTCAGGTCCCTGAGCTCCTGTCTGCAGAGCATCAGCTGCTGCCGCATGTTCTTCTCTCTGCTTTCTCTCTCTTTCAGCTCCTCACAGAGCCACTGAAGCTTGGTCTAAAGACAAAAAGACATTTATATCTACTTATTAAAAAGCAAAATGAAAGTCTGGAAGACAACGGCCTATCTATGAGTCAAAAAAAAGTAACATTACAATAATCCCAACAAATAAAAGACAAATTAAGACACAATTTGAATATTTAATTTGCTTAAAGTTTTATAACAGTTAAATGTTATTTCAGGAATTAAGCTATGAAAGTCAAAAGATTTTTATAAAAATGCCCAGTGCATTCTATTGTCTTTAGAAAGACAACACTACAGTAGTGTGTGGCCAACCATGACACAGGTGGTAGTTCCTTAATTTGATATGTAAGACAATTTAGTAAAGCCATTTAAAAGTTTACAAAACACCTGAGAATGGAATGACTTGGATTTAGAGATGGGGGAGTGTTAATGAATACATTCATAGTTACAATGACTAGAAATACACAGTGCCATCCATCCTACAAATCCGGTAGATGGGAAGATTACAGGCGGGAAGAATGACACCAACAGCTCACATAATTCGGTCAGCCCATGCAACTCTTCTGCAAAGACTCTAACCTCACCCACCAGGGGTTTCAAGCAGAATGAGAAATACATTTTTCTACTTTCAATATAAAATGACTCTGTAAGTGCTGAGAATCCCCAAGCTAGGTCGTCCAAGCCCAGCTGACTTTCAATAGTCTTTACTATAGGCAGAAGTAAGCCATGTGAAACATCTGATGGAAAGGGAAAAGCAGGCTCAGTGATAGAAGAGAAAACTGCTAGTGTACATGTGCAGACACTGAAACCCTGAAAGTCTGCTGGTGAAAGAGTATGTGGTCCACATGTCTGCTTTGGAAAACCATCACAGTTATAGAAAAGGTTAGATTGAGTTACCATATAAGCCAGCAATTCTACTACGTAAGAGAGATAAATGAAATCCATGAGAAAGTCACACAGGTAGAGTCAAAGCACCATATTTACAACAGTCCTGAGAAACCAAAAGGCCCATCAAATGACAAATGGATAAATAAAATGAGAGCTACCCAAGCAATCAAATATGATGTCAGCATAAGCAAGGCAAACACAACATGACCCAAAATGGGTAAACCTTGAAAACAACTTTTTCTGTATAAAGAAAGGCAATCACAAAAGAGCATGCTTGTATGACTCCTTTTATGTCCCATCCAGAAGAGACAAATCAATAGAAATAAGGCACTTAGTGGTTGAGCAGGACTGGGAGCTGGTGAAAGGTAGGCTGGCAAGTAACAGTGAAAAGTTAAGTAACAGTGAACAGTTCTGATTTTCTTTCTAGGTGAAAAAGGGTTCTAAACTTGTGCTGATGGCTGTACAACTCTATAAACATACTAAAGGCACTGGGCATACCTCAACTGAACGTGTGTGTGTGTGTGTGTGTGTGTGTGTGTGTGTGTGTGTGTGCAGACATGGACATATAAGAGGAAGGGTACCACATACACAATTATGATGTGTATATGGAGGTTAAAAGCCAATGTCAGCTGTCTTCCTCTTCTGCTCTCTATTTTACTTTTTGATAAAGTTCCCTCAGTGAACCAGGAGCTCACTGATTGAGATTAGCTGGCCAGCAAGCTTAGGGGATCCTTCTGTTTCTACCTGGCCAGTGCTAGAATTACAGGTATATACCACCAGGCCTAGCTTTTTACATGAGTGCTGGGGATCTGAACCCAGGTTCTCACACTTGCACAGTAAGCATTTATTGACTGAGTAATCTATTGTTTAAACAACAACAAAAACCAAAAGGCATAGAACGTTACAGGGGCTAGAAAAACAAACCTGAAATTAAGCCTCCCTGAATAAATAAGATCAGGTTCCAAGTGCATACTATGCAGTCTGTGGGCCTGTCTTATCTGGCCATCATTGAATAAATATGGATGTCCCTCAACTTCAATTGGGCTGTGGAAACAAACTATTACTAAAGAAATTAAGAAATCCTGCCTTACTTTCTAACATTCCATTTAAAATATTCATGCAAATGCAAAGATATGAAAAGTTCTACAAGACAGGAGACAACGAAACATGATCAACTCCTTGCCAGATAAAAGGGACCATTTCCACTGAGCCACTGAGGAAGGACACAGGGTTGGGCTGACATCCTTATCCTCATTCGCCAGAAAAGGGAGTGCTCTTTAGAAAATATAATCTCCATTCCGAGAGGAGCGTACATTGGAGGCTGGAAATCAAGGAATGGTAATACAGCTGCAAGCAAATGAAGAACACAGGATGAGCCAAAGCCTGCATATTTCAGATCTGACAGTTCCTCCAAACTCACAGTCAGGTAGAAAGAAGAATCAATATTGGTGTCTAAATTTCTAACTTATGAAGTGTAAAACAAAACACCAGAAGCAACAAAGCCTTGGGAATGAGAAGTCAATGTCAGACTGGAAAATGAAGATCTTGAGCCAATGAGACACAGAAGCAAAGATGACTAGGTGCGTATAAGAGTATAGAGCTCAAGCGAATTGGATAAGGATACAAATTATGTATGGCTCAGCAATGGAGGCAGCCAAAGTTCTCAAAACAGATAAGATTATCCAGTGAGAATGACTAAGAGACAATAAATAGTTCAAGACGTGATGGACAAATGCCTCAAAATGAAGCAAGAAAGTGATCTTTCAAAGACAGGAGGTAAAGCCAAGAAGACTTCAATGATGGAGCCCAAAAACTAAACTACAAGATAGATGTTCTCAGTGTCAAGGACTATTGAGAAGAAAGAATAAGGACACTATGTAATTCTAAAAGAAGAATCCTTGACCAAAGTACCTGTAGCTCACTCCATCTAGCCAAAATAGGACTGGAAAAAATGAGTGTCACACTATTATGGTGATTGTTTCTACTAGCACAAAGTAGGAAGCAAAGGAGATCATGACTCAAATTTTATTCTACTCATTTCTGCAGTATCGGAATATTTAAATTGAGAATGCACTTAAAGTATCATGTAATAAACATTATTCTATATAATACAACTACTAACTCTAGATATCAGCTGGAAACGACTCAGACACTAAACCACAAATTTACCCATGGATAGACTACAAGAATGTACCACACAGCAGGGTTCTCTATGAAAACACAATGTGAATCTACACATCGTACTTTTTTTTTCACCTCACAAGTTCTTGCTACTGCCTCAAGCCAAGCATCTGAAAAGCTTCCCTGAGCATCAGACCATTAGTGGCATGATGCAGTGGAAGAGAAGGTTAGATCTAGTTTTGGGAAAAAGGTGGCCTGGGCAGTCAAGTCTATCTGCTATCTATTTGGCAGTTTAAACACATACATTTTTGTCCTTGTAAGGGATTTATATCTTTAAGACTTGCACCAAGAATGTTGTATCTTTACCTATACATATATTTGTAATGGAGTTATAGCACATTGGTAATGATGTACCACATAAAAGCCATGCAAAACCCCCTGTATCAGGCATAGGAAATCTCCCGTCAAGTTGTTGCCTAGAGGAATATGATAGTCTTCCAAAATAACATGAGCTATTACCATCACCTTAGTTGTCCTCTAGACAACTAAGAGCCTACTGCTGAAAATACAATACACTTTGAACACAGGACTTGGAGGAATCAAGCTGGAACTGACCTGGATGACTCCTCTCTGAGAACAAGTTCTCATTGGATTGGAAGGTGCTATGCAAGCGGCTAAAGGAAAAGAGTAATTGGTAGTCCTATCCTGCTGAAAAGCTTATGATCCACAATGACTGGACTGGTGAGACAGCCTCAATGGTACAAAAGTGGCACTTTTATCTTGGGAATGGAAAACCAACAGCTGTCTCATTGTACTTGAGGCTTGCTCAACAGGAGGAAATTTGTGCCTGGTACTGGAAACCCAGTCAATTACCCACGGATTGAGAAAACCTACCGCTACCATTGTTCTAAACCAACATTACTTTTAAATCGATTCTAAATGCTAACCTTTATAACTACAGATGAGTATAGCTCTCATCCCTCATCCAAGAAGCTCTCTATACAATAGACGGAGATTATTACCAAGATCCACCATTGGTCAAACTGAAGAGAATACAGGACTGTGGGGTGTCCAACCTCAAATGATACATCTGCAATGTAACCCCTACAGAGGATAGAACACCAGTTGCCAGATGTCCCCTAGGCAAGACAGCACAAATGCACCCAACAAATCTCAACAATAGGGTTGCCTGAACAAGAGCAGGATACTGAAAATTCCAGTTGAGATGCCAATGTGGACAGCAGAAATTTCGCATGGTCTCATACCTAGATGAAGCGCTATAAGTAGCCAATGGCTGCTAAGAAAATAGTTAGTTTCCTCCAGGGATGAGCTCCCACAATGTTGAATCTCAAGTGGTTAACCCTAGACACAGGTACATACGAGCAACATTAAATGGACTCAGTAGGTTAGATATACATTGATGTATATGCCACACACATGTAATGATAACAGTCAAAAAAGAGTCCATAATGGTGTGGGGCACAGGAGGAGTTTGAAAAGGTTGGGGGGGGGGGGGTGATACAGATATCGAGTGCTCACGAATGTACAAAGATCTCAAAATAAAAGAAACCACATCTTACACATTAGCAACAAAAAAGCCACATTTTAGAAGTAAAAAAAATCCTATTTCTCTTTTAGAATTAGAAATCTTAGCTGACATTAGTGACCATTCAAAAGTAACACATTTCACACCTGCACGCTACCAATTTGAACTACACAATACAGCACAACAGAGATGGGCTAAAGTCTGTGCCTGTGATTGGGCGGGTAACTGCACCCTTTATCCACTGTGTTAGGTGATGTGCCATGGCACTTTAAAGCTACCGGCTCTAATTTATTTCAACCAGTTGGCATGTAACAAATTACTTCACTCAGTAGTGTCATGGACTAACCAATGTGCTTAGAAATTGGGGAAGTGGTACAAAAGGCTAACTCTCATGGTCAGATCTCAAAATTAAATTTTCTGGAAATTGAACTATTTAAATTCTTTAATTACTGCCAATGGAAATACAGTAAGCATTAATTCTCCAAGGATTAGTCTAAAATCCTGAATTATTCAACATTATGGAAAAGTATTAAAAGTCAGAATATTAAATTGATTTATTAGTATGATGGCATAGAACTATACTATCTTTTAACAGAGAATAAAATGAAATAACTTTGTAAACAGAAGAAATTCATGTGCACAGGATGACATTTAAAAGGGCCAGACATGAAGGAAGATACATTAAAAAATACCAAACAAATACAGGCTGATACAAGGTATGGGGTTCACGGTGGGCCACAAGCTATACCAGAGACCTGTGAAAAATGACAAACAGCAGTGGTTATCAACTTCCTATCAAAAAGAAGATCGCTTACTCTGGGAACAAATCACTGCGGGATAGTCCAGGACTTAATTTGATTGGTTTACATCAGATGTAACAAGAGGAAATAGCTACAGAAACCAGGTAGGAAACACGAATAAATTAAAAGGTGAGAAAAGATACAGCATGTATCTTAAAGTATACTATTATCATTCAGGCTGTTGTTTCACTATTTTAGCATTCTGAACTACATTTGGATATTTGAAATACAACAGGCCTTTTTAAAATTAACTGTAAAAAATAACAGTGTAATAAAATTCAAGGAACACTTTCCCTCCCACAGTGTAAGCATCAGTTTTAATGTGATCAGGCACAATGTTCGCCTCAGCTCCCAGGGCTTCCTGGCACATGACGACAAGACCCTATTCTACCAGATCATCTAGCAACCTAAAGAGAAAACAAACTCCACATTGTTATCATGTGTTTTCTTCGTCATGCTCAGTGCTCACTCACTACCACTGCAACAGCTGAAAACACTTTTGGTTTAAAAAAAAAAAAA
>CABHPR010158128.1:8810-35706 GCA_902168415.1 Peromyscus melanophrys | reverse complement strand
AGAAAGAAAGAAAGAAAGAAAGAAAGAAAGAAAGAAAGAAAGAAAATCCTTGAGACCACCACTCGCCAGCCTCCATTTACCCTGTTTTCACTCAGTGATAGAATCACAAATACAGAAACTCAGCCCGCACTTCCCTTTCCTGGGTCCATTCAGTTCAATCTCATCTTAGTGTCTGACCTCTGTTCAGTATAGTTCATATAGTCAGTCCCTGGCATTACTGAACAGTGTTAATAGAGAAGCAACAAATCTGCCTTGTCCTGCTGAAATATGGTAAAAATATGACGTAACGAAAAAAAAAAAAATTCATTCCTGAAACTAGCGATCAAACAGATTTCAGTTATAAATCAAATTCCATCCTTTCAGAAGCTGTACACTAAAGCAAAAGCCTAAACACATGTTTACAGAGCACTGAGGGAGGTGAAGAGAATCATTTTGTAAGGGTAGGACCCTAACCTTGAGAGTTAGTGCCTCTGTGAGAAGAAAAAGAGACGAAAACTCTTTCCCACAGGACGTACACAGAAGACGGATGAAGATGAAGTCACAGAGAGAAGGTGGCCTCCACAAGCCAGAAAGATAGCCAAGGAGCTCTACCTTGATCGTGGACTCTCTCCCCAACTATGAGAAAATAAATGCCAATTGTTTAAACACCCAGCCTGTGGAATTTTGCAAGGACGAGCCAAAGAGATGACTATAATGTGACCAATGGCTTTAATCGACTCCTGCAAAGGCTTTATCCTACTGTCAAACAAAATTAAGATTCGGTTATACTTGGAGGCTTCATACAAAGTGAATATGAATATAGACTGTATTAATAATCCAAAATAAAATTAAAATTTATGGAAATTTAATCAACCAATAATCAATTATGAGAAATCATGTTTGTTAGATAAATACCCAGCATCTTCATTAAGCATCTTGAAAAAATGGCTTGGAACCTAGGACTTTAACCACTGCAAATTATAATTAGCTGGCAAGGCTATTAATCATACAGCAGAAACCTTTCTATGAACCACTCACAGGAGCATTTTACAGATTGTATAATAGACTCATTTATTTACCAACATCAACAAGCAGTGTTAAATAAACCAATATAGGGAATCTGGAAATAAGGCAGTTTTTATCTCTATAGCTCCAGCTCATAATTAGGTGGGAATATTCATAAGCAGCTAGTAAAACTATCACAAGGATCTTTCTATTCTGTGAGAGCCCTCTACTGAGACTTCACATAACACAGCAAAGTCACTAAGTAATGACTCAAAACTCAACACCAGAGAAAACAGAAAATTCACATAAAAGATGATAGCCTATGTAGTCAGCAATAACACTAGGACCCATAATTTTGCTACTTTAACTACTATGCTTCCCTCATCAAAACTCTAAAAATAATTTCAAAGAAAAAAGCCTTACATAAGAACCAGGGAGGAAAAAAGAATGGCATTTTTTTTAGAATATGCTAAGTCACCAAAGTAAACTGAATCAGACCATGTAATTCAAACAAAAGTCAGATTAAAGGAACATTTTACATGTTTATGTGGCACTAGGGATCAAACCTAGGGCCTCACACATGCTAGGCAAGTGCTCTACCACTAAGCCAATCTCCGGCCATTTTTACTTTGGTTTTGAGACACAGTCTCACTAAGTCCACCCTTGAATTGATTGTGATCTCCTACTTCAACCTCCTAAATAGTTGGATTATAGGCCAGACTCAGATTAGGATTATCATTTTTAAGTAATACTTTCTTCACATTTTATTTCTAAATATGAACAAAAAAGAAAAAAATCTCCATAATAACAGTATGTTTAAAGATTTAGTTTCCCCTAAACTGTGCATTTTTCATATATATAACCTAAAGCATATTTCCAACAAATGAAACATTGAGTATGCTATTTTCATGTTTGCTGAAGGACAGAGTATTAGATAATTACTCATATCCTAAACAAGAACATACAGTACCAAACATTTTTGACACATACTATTTCAGAGGCAATATCCAAAAATGTAAAGTTTTATTTGAAAATGGACTACAGAACTAACATAGAAAAACAAAGAATTCAGTAATCAAAGTGCAAAGCCCTTCTCAATAACTCAGGAGCTTCTGTTCCCGATAAAACTCAAAATCATGGAAGCCTCTATTCTCTGATCTGGAACAGGAGCAGTTACACTATAATTTCTCACATCACTTGAGTGGACCACAGTAAACAAGGGACTTTCCAGTGCCTAGCATAGGTAATACTATTAACCCAAGAAGTGTGGCTCTGAGAACAATCCCAAAACAGGAGAACATAGGAACTTCAACTCCAGTACTGTTGAAGTGTATTTCCTGTCTATACAATCTTGAAGTTCATGGACCTAAATTAATGAAAGAAATACTTGGGGATTAAACTATATAATGAAGGCTGGGAATGGTGACCCACACCTGTAATCCCAACAAGGAAAGACATTTACTGAAATTCCATGTGTTCACTACTCATCCTTCTGTAATTATGAAGCAGAGGAAGTACTTTGAGTGCAAAAATGTAAAAACTCCAATGGAATGGTTCTTTGGGATAAGAAGTTACTGAGCATTTAGTGAGGCACATTGCAAAAAGTGTGAGAAGTGTAACAGGGAAACCAGACAAAGAATGTCCTCCACCTGGGTTAAAAACTAGAGGAGTGAATGGGAATTCAGTGCAAGGGACAACAGTCAAAAAGAAAGGATGCAACATTCTACACTGAATTCATTTTTTAACATATTAAAGGATTAATTGCACTGGACTCTGAAAACATGTAAACCACACAGCATTCAGGATTCTGCCTTGTGCATGACATCAGTTTTCCTTTACTGACTGACTGTGACAGTTGAATGAAAATGGCCCCCAGAGGCTCATAGTAAGTGGCAGGAGATTAGGCCTTGTTGGAGTAGGTGTGGCCTTGTGGGAGGAAATGCCTCTCTGGGGGCAGGCCTTGAAGTTTCAGATGCTCAAGCCAGGCCCAGTGTGGTACTCTTCCTGCTGTCTGCTAATCTGGATATAGAACTTTCAGCTCCCTCTCCAGCACCATGTCTGACTGTGTGCCACCATGCCTCCCACTATGATAGACTAAACCTCTGAACTGTAATCTAGCCCCAATTAAATGTTTTCCTTTATAAGAGTTGTCGTGGTCATGGTGTCTCTTCATAGGAAAAGAAACCCTAACTAAGGTATCATCCTAAGAAAGGAACTTAGATATGAAATGAACAGTCATCCAAAATAGCATGTGGCCCCATCCTATAGTACCTGCCTGCTAGATCTGAGACTTCATCCCTATTGTCTCATCAACAATGGTTTTTTTTTCATTTCCCATTTCCCTCCATTTAAACCTACATGTCCTTGCTTCTCTTTGAACTTTACTATCCAAAGAGATATTTCAAAATATGGATTCCACTATTAGCTAGCTTGCTAGAGAGGACTCTGCCTGCCATTTATTTAGGGATCAGTTCTTTCTAGTACTCTTCCAGTTTGACCTAAAAAAAAAAAAAAAAAAAAATACATCTTAGTCTCCACCACTTTCTGACATGACGACGACAATTATTTGAATGTTATTGTCCCATTTTTTTTGACCGTAAACCTCTGAACAATCTCTTTAGATCAACCATCAGCATCAGCGTGCCTCAGCCTCCTACCCTCCCTTCAATCCACCACCTCTAACCCAGCTCTTACATCACTAGAATGGGATACTTCTATAACACAAACATGAGCCCGTCACTCTCGTTCTCAAATTCCTTCCTGATTATTCATTAAATGCAGATCTGAATTTAGCTCCTAAAAATGGCCTAAGATGCCTTTCCCCATAAGCCTATTCCCCATCTCAACCTGGAGCCTCCTCTCTGCCATTTTCTGCCTTGCCCTTTCAGATTCTGCTCTGGTCAAACCACTTGGAGTTTGTTTGCATTTCTCACATTCTCTCTGCATACATGTGCTTCCATGTGTCACCTTCAGGATCCATGAGAGACATCAGACTTCCATGGCAGCTTCTGCATATACCCATTAAACTCTTCATATAATACTCAAATTCATGTTCATCTACCTTTTCTAAAAAAAAGCAGGTTCCTCTAGGGCTTATTAACTTTTATGCCACAAAATGTAGTATAGCATCTAGGACATAATATTATTCTCTGTTAAGCAAAGGAAAGCACAATCTCTGTGGTCTGCTAGAATTTATAACAAAATCTCATCCTTAATCTATGGGAACTACTTGCCTGGCATTCCTTAATAGCTATCGCAACTCTCTTCCTTCCTATAACATCTTATTCTGATGCCCCATTGGTTATTTTATCTGAAATTCTGGACCAACTCAGTTAGACTTCATGTTTATGTCATGCCACCACTGCCTACAAAGTGACAATGATAAAAAAAAAAAAACCCACCCAGCCTGCTGCTGCTTCTACAGTTAACACTAACCAAAGAAATTCATTAAGTAGATTTATGAAAACAATTACCAAGTGTCCTCTGAGGTCCTTCCAATACCGCAAGATGTCAGCATGGACTAGCTGAATAGCAGTTCTACTTTCCATACAGTTTTTGTCCCCTGATTTCAGATCTTATCTCCAATACTTATAGAGCTGTCTAGTCATAGTTCATGGACAGTACAGGATTGCAGCCCATCAATAACCCTAGCCATCTTCCTGGTAAATAGATTCAATTCCTCCCTAGTCAGTTGGTCAGCATGGTATTTTTTTATCACACCCTTTTACACTGTAGACAGAACAGTTGTCTCATGCAGTATTAAAGCTGGTCTGATCACAAGTTCAATCCCATTAAATGATAAGAGAAAACTGCTCACCAGCTCCCAAATTAAAGAGCTATGATTAAGAGTCATCTCTGCCTCTCATAATTTAACTGAGCCACAGCAGTGAAAGCTTTCTGTTGAGAAATGATAAAGATTTTAACTTGAAAGAAAATTCTAAGTACATTGCTCTTGTTGTCAGAACTGCAGAGTTAGGGAAAAGAAAAAGAGAAATGTTCAATTAATGCACAACTGAAGTTCCCAGCCAAGGAATTCTGAGATACCAAAACATACATTCTACATTTCCAATGCAAGAGGCAAAAATGTGAATTTGCATCTATTTCTAACAAAAACGGTTGAAATGTGCAGGATTGATGTTTTTCAAAGAAGAAGAAGAATTTTGTACAGTAAGGTAAAGTCTGTGCTCATTCACAGTATTTTATTTTTTACTTTCCTGCCTAAAGCATGGCTGACCTTCCAATGCTGTCATGACATCCCACCAGCAGCCCCCTCAGCAACCTCAGCAGTGGCCACTCTCTCAGCTAATACTCTCAGCTTCCCGCCACTCTTTTACCCATAATTAGTCAATCAACTTCCACATGATTTTTTTTATTTTATATGTATAGATGTCTTATCTATATGTATCGGTGTTTTGTCTGTGTCCCACTCATGTTCCTGGTGCCTCCAGAGGCCAGAAAAGCAGTTTAGACACCCTGCAACTGGAGTTAGAGACTGTTGTGAGCTGCCACATGGCTGCTGGTAACCAAACTCAGGTACTTTGGAAGAACAGTCCGTGCTCTTCAATGCTGGTCCATCTCTCCAACACTTACATAATTTTTATAAGACCAAATTTAAGTGTTGTCTGTCCTTCCAGTAGCTTATTATGACAATCTTGCAACATTCTAGCCCACCATCTTGCCAGCACAAACATTTTCCTATGCTCCTTTGTCAATGTCTTCAAATAGCTACAATAACTTAACACACTTCAAAGATGTTTTGGAATCTGTCCACACCTCAATATTAGACCAGAGACTACATGAGAGCCATGGAAACTGACACAAAGGATTATGGAAGACATGAATGTTGGCTGAATAAGCAAATACTCTGAAAGACAATGCATACAGTGGTACGACATTGTGAGTCGGATGGTAGGTAATATTCATTCTTTACATGGTAGCAAACAAGTTACTTTCCTCCTGTGAGACTTCACTTTTCTCACATTTTTAAATATGCATAATGGGAATGTGGAGTGTAGTCCAGTGGTACATACACCGCATAAGGCCTTGGACTCAAGCACAGCAATCAATCAATCAGTCAATCAACAAACATCAATCAACAAACAAACTTAAAAGTCTCTTCATACAGGAAACTAGAAAATGGGAAGTGTAATTAGCTGGTTTATACTACAGGTGATTTTATGATGAAGCTTAAATAAAATAAAAAGATTTATATATGTGTACCTTAAAGTTGAACAATTATTCTATAAAAAACTGCAAGTGCATAGGAGTAATAATATCCCATATATTTTAATCAGTGAATTTGCAAATTGATCTATCATACAAAAGTAGTTGTTATACATCCCATAGTGAAAAGTGATGGAAAGAATATAAGAGTTATTGGAGGCGGGAGGTATTAAAACACATCATGTGCATGTATGAAATTTTCATTAAATTAAAAAGGCACACCATAATGTAGAATTTTTAAATAAAAATAGAAAATCATTAATTTTTAACTTCTGTTAATTTACAACTATGTTTTTCAGTGATGACAGAGGGAAATTATCTTTAGGACATAAAGTAGGCCCTTCTCATCTTGTAAACAGAAACTTAGGAAGTGAAGGGAGGTGCTTGAGACAAGCAAAGTCAGCAGGCTGTAAGCTCACACAAAAGAATCTGGGTGCATTCAATAAATGTGTAAAATAAACATGAGTTATAGCTAGTCTGACATTTAGACACTTCCACAGAGACTCTCACCTAAATAAAAACCAGAAGAATTTATCTCTGTTACAATCTGGGTCTTAATTTAAAATTTTTATCACCCTTTATTTTCTTATTTTTGCCTATACAATACATTTAAGATAAATACTAAATGAGAGAAAAGAAACTTAGATGCTTCTAACATGTAATACAGTAACACTTCTCTGGCAACCAAGTGTTACATCTTTATATACTCAGTTATACAACAAAATATACAGTTAAGCTAGGCGTGGTGATGCACAGCTATAATAGCAGAGCTTAGGACGCAGAGGTGAGTAGATCTCTATGGGTTCGAGGCCGGCCTGCTCTCTACACTTGATTCTATGATGGCAGTGCTACATGGTGAGACCCTGCCTCAAAAGAAAAAACAAACAAACAAAAAGATGATAGGTAGGTGGGTAGATAGATAGATAGATAGATAGACAGACAGACAGACAGACAGACAGACAGACAGGAGATATATATAGCCATACCAAATATAGTTTATTAAAGATCATAAACTTTAGGATTCCATGATAAAATACCTTGCTTTCAGCTAACCAGCGATGTGGGTCATAATGTATTTCAGGCCCAGAGGTAAATACCTACAAAAAGAGGAAAGAATGTTAGAAATAGGTTTTTCTCTGGCATGAAAGTACATAAATAAAATTACTGACCACAATATCCAAATAAATAGTCCTTAACTGTAAGGCTTTGAAAAGAGGAAGATTGTATCAAGTACGCAATCAATTTCAAAGCACAGTTATTAAGTGCCTATTATGCGTTTATTTACTGGAAGACAACAGCCAGCCAGCTCAGATAGAGACACATAAGATGAGCTAGCTGTCAAGTGCTCCCCTCACTAGCCTCTGGAGTTGAGCCCATGAGGTCTCACCTGGCGAGCAACCTTGATTAAAGCCTGTTTGCTTTGCCTCTGACTTCCTCTCAGTGCTGTTCCAGTAACGGACTCCACAGGGGTTTAAATGTGCCTACAGAGAAACTTGATTCTGTCTCGTTTATCCATCTTTATACCTTGGGGTTCATTTGGTTTTATCAAAGACTGTAAAGAGCAGCTCATCAAAATTAATTTATGCAAACATTGCTTTATATTTCAAAACAGACACAAAATTTTGTATTAAACTGTTGCCTTTATTAGCTGCTCTGATTTCCTTTATATCAACTCATTATAAAATCGCTCAACATCTGCTTTTGCCTTATTACTGAGCTAAATCTACACTCAAAAGCTGCTGATGTCTTTATAATTGTAAACACAAATTACATTATTCCCAGTTCTTTAAACTCAGTGCTACATAGGATATTTTTGCAGAATTCTCGATATGTTTTATCTAAAAATATCCTTTCTTTTCTAAAGTGATGTCTATTTCTACTCTCAAATGCTTACATATCTCCAGATGTATGTACACAGTTCTCTGTCAGAATAACAGTAGTTAATTCACTTAAATACATACTTAATGCATATTAAGTATCCACCACATCCATATACAAAAGTGTAGTGGCAGTACACCCAATCACTTTTTTCTCTAAGTCTAACCCAGCTCTTCTGCTGGTTTGTTTTGTTTCACTTTGTCTTGTGTTTTGAAATGGGGTGTTGCCATGTAGCCCTGGCTTCTCTGGAACTGTGGACACCTATCTAGAGGAGGCTGGCCTCTCTTCTGCAGCTCCCATGCTAGATTATAGGCCTGAACCACCACACCCAGCTCTAACCTAAGGTTTAGGTGCTCCACCTTTTCAATCAGGCTTTCCCTAATTGCCCAAATTCTCTATTTCTTCCTCTTTCAACAACGTGCTATGCTGCTAAATATCTGTGAGCACCCGTTTGTCACCAATTATACTTTCCTTTTCATTAACCAACTCCATTAAATCTTTACTACCTCAATCAAATCTTCCCTTTGGGTAATAATATTTATTTTGATATAATACAAGCAATGTCATGATTTGCTCCACAGATTTGCAAATGATTTCATGTTTTAAAGAACATCTTTCACCAGTTATAAGTGGCAGAACTACAGGTTATCAGGGTCATGGGACTAAGATACTAACATAAGGTCAAAGTATAAATCAAATACACAAGTGTTTCTATACGGTGGGGAACACAAAGCCTACTCAATAGACAACGATGACTGCCCATCAAGATGTCATCATAGTAAACCTCAAGGAACTGTGACAAGAACGCTGTAACAGGCCTATGCTGTGAAAAAAAAAAAAAAAGACGAAAAGAGAACATGTATGTACATCTAAACACAACAAAACACAGAATTACTTTCAGAGTGTATTAAAAGGACAGTTTGTTCCTATGGAGCAGTGGTTCTCAACCTTTCTCATGCTATGAACCTTTAATACAGTTCCTCATGTTGTGGTGACCCTCAACCATAAAATTATTTTTGTTGCTACTTCATGACTGTAATTTCACTACTGTTATGAACCATAATGTAAATATCTGTGTTTTCAGATGGTCTTAGGTGATCCCTATGAAAGGATTGTTTGACCGCCAAAGGGGCTGTGACCCACAGGTTGAGAACCACTGCTATAAAGCTACAAAGTATTTAAGAATGTTCCTGTCCATGATACTCATGTGTATTTTCCAACAGTTACATGTAACAAGGTTTAGTATGCATCTTATAACATGATTTACAAGTTTTGATTTTAATGCTCATATATGACTGAAAACTACCCAAAATGAAATAGTTAAACATGGAGTAAATGCTACATTGCTAATATATGTTCCTTTGCATGAAATTAGGGTTTACAAGTCACATGCTCAGAGAAGCCTTAACATTTAAGAGAACAGCATTAGACAGGCAAAAGATAAGGCAGCATATAAAGACCCTATGGCATCCCCAGACTCAGCTCTCCACCTAAACCCAACTACTGCTCATCTTAGTCTCACAGCCTTGTCACATTGTCTCAAAAGAACGAAGAGGGAACTGCAAATTACAAAGTATCTACCAACTCTATTCATTCTACCAACTGAAATAATTGTAATAGAGTTGAAGCCTTAGAAACCTTTTGCTGCAACAGCAGAAGCATATCTTTATTTTCTTTCAAACACCACTTAGAGAAAAAGGAAGATAGGAGGAAAAAATCAGGAAAGTGGGAAGAGATCTCAGGAGAGCTCTGAGGAAGAAAGAATGACCCCGCCTCAACATAAAACCACCTAAGTGCAATACCACATTTCAGTGTGGCCATGTCATAAAATGAAATAAACAGATGAACATGAGGCTGCTGCCTAATGTGTTAGGAGTATGTCATGTGAATATAGCAATGCTAGAGTCTACATTTGAAAAGCGTCTACCTTCAAGGGATTCAAACACCCATGGGACACTTTTTATATGTCATCTCCTGACAACCATTAATTGAGAAACAATGAACCCGTCTAAATACGGGAAAGAGTATACCAATTAGAACTCGAACAACAGGGAATGTGCAACCGCACAGCGTTTACTTGATCGGGCCCCAGTCAGTCCACAGAGTTTCAATTCCTACTTCAGATTTCATCCTACTGATATGTAGGAGCAAGAACCCAGCCCCTCCAGGTATGGTTCTCTTTTCTACACTAGATTTCATGGAGCACTGGAGAGATGGGTTGATTTTAAGGGTTAAGGGAGACACAGCACACTCTATACTTATCATTAAACCTCGCAAGAAGAATCCAACAGCATCGCTAACAAGCTACCATGGTGGAAAATTCCGAATCCAAGCTTCTTGATTCAAAGGACATTTCCTTGATCAATATTCCTGCCTCTTCATTGAGGAGCTATCTTTCACTCAGTGACACACGGGTAACTCAGTAGAACAACTTCACACTTTCACCAGGACTGTGTAGTAATAGTTTCTAACTCTTACGCAATGCAAGAAGTTATTTTGTTTCATAAAACATTCTGAAATAAAAATGTGACTCCCATATAATCACATGTTCCAATCCTATTATAATTATATATTAGAAAACTAACTGAAAATTTAAGGTACAATGAGAACTCATAATTACTTTCAATTTCTCCACTGAGTCTTTGGAGAAAGTTTGACAAGCTGCATCAATTTCCCTTCCTATTACACCAAGAATGGATTCCTGCTCTGTCTCCAAACAAAGAAGTTGATCCTTGAGCTGCAGCCTGGCCTCTTCCATTCTCCTTAAGTGCTCTTCTTCATTACTTATATGTTTCTCCTGTAACATGAGAAATAAAACAGAACCTTAGTAAGCAGACCCAAGACACAGTTACTTATGGACCAAACCTAAGAACAAGATTTAAAAACATATATGAGTGGCCATCTCTTCACTTAGCAAAATAGATATCTCATGAGAACTAAGGTATAAACAATTGGCAAAAATACTATAAAAATTCTGGGAACAAAAGAAACAATGTTGAAAATGTCCTCTGCCATTTGACAACAGTGTTGGTAGTGGGTCAGAAGAAAAGCTAAAACCACAAATTGATCATGGGTGAACCCTAAACATTCATAAAATACCAGAAATATAAATTACCAAACACGGTGCTTGCTTTCAAAGAGTTATCACCTAAATTCCATCACAAAATTTTCCTACAAAGTTCTCATTTTTGAATGCCATCATGCTACACACACGCTTTTGAGACACGAAAATTCAATAAAAACCAAGATGGAAACACATTCCAAGTAAACAAATACATTCATTTAATGAAAAGGTTTTTCAGGAGGTCTTGAAGAGATTACAAGTGCTTCAGGGTCGCCTCTAGGCAGAACAATTTGCAATCATTAGTACTTATTATACAATTCTCAATAGTTATGATTAAACAATTTCATTAAAACCAAGCATCCTTGACAAGAAAACTCAAAATCTCCAATGCCCCCAAGTCCATAGCTTTAGGTACATTGATACAACACTCAGAATGCTTCACTTTGGGTTGTGAATTAGGAATGTTAAACTGGTAAAGTCAATACAAACAGTCTAAATCCTCAAAAGCTCGATAATACGAGCTTTGTGAACACGTACTGGAGAAATTCAAAGCCATGTAACACAGGGCATGCAAGACAATGCAATTACTTGAACTGTATAAATAACAAACCACAGTCATAGTACTAGTTTAATACGTGTTCAGTCATTACACACTAGCCTAGTCATCTTTAACAACTAATTAGACACAAGTAAACGAGCAAGAGTATGTGGGCATCAAACCCACTCTGAATTTCAAAGAACAAAGAAAAGGAACACAGTTGTTAAAAATTAATCACTGGGGCTGGAAAGATGGATCAGCAGTTAAGAACACTGGCTGCTCTTCCAGTGGACCTCAGTTCAATTCCCAGCACCTACACGGCAGCTCACAACTGTCTATATCTGGTTCCACGGAACCGGATGCTCTCTTCTAGCCTCTGTGGCACCAGGCACACAAGGGGTGCACAGACAGACTTTCAGGTGCAACACCCCGTATAAAATAAGAATAAATCTTTTTTTCCTTTTATAGGAAATAGATTCTTTTCTCGTAGAATATGTCCTGATTATAGTTTCCCCTCCCTCAACTCCTCCCATTCCTGCCCACATCTACTCCCTTTCTGTCTCTCATTAGAAAAGAATGGGCTTCAAAGTGATAACAACCAAACGTGACAAAATGAAATATAGTAAGATGGATTTGGACATGGCAACTCAACAGGAGAAAAGGAGTCCTAGGAGCAGGCTCAAGATTCAGAGACCCACTCACTCTCATACTCAGGAGTCCCCAAAAAATGCTAAGCTAAAAGCTGTAATACACATGCAGAGGACATGGTGGAAACCAATGCAGGCCCTGTGCTTGCCGCTTCAGTCTCTGTGATCTAGTGTGTGCCTTGCTTAGTTAACTCAGAGGGAAGAATTCTTTAATCATGAAAGGAAGAGTAATGTCTTAATAAAAAATACAAATATTTCATTTCAATTCAGCTTATATTACAAAATAAATGAAAGCTCCTCTGCCAACAAGTACAGAGCCTCTGACAACTTCTCTTCTGCCCTTACATGCAGCCTTACCTTCTTTTCTACTGTCTCCTACTCTGACTCCGTTTCTCAAACACGCCTACTTAGGTCTACCCTGAACTCATGGATTTTTACAACTCTGCCCGAAGTTGTTCTACCTCAAAACAGGGCTGATGCTGAGAAACCATTTGTCTTGATGAGTTCAACTTAATCCATACCTAGATTCAGCCCTCAGCTTTACATGGAACTGGAATTTTGTTTCTTCTAAAGACTGAGTGGAGTCATTTCTCAGCAGGAGAACAACACACAAAGAAATTAATGTACAGAACAGAATGCCATTCAGTTAGCTATATCTATTTGCAACAAGAACTATATCTACCATATGGATCAAGATCACGTCAGTATAACCAATATCAGTACCCCTACAGACTGCAGTGGAGCAAATGTTGTCTAATGAGCAGGAGACACAGTTTGCTTCTTGAAGTGATATTTAAATGTCCACTCCCAGCAGTAGGGCATGGCTAACTACACATCGTGGTCTTAGAACCCATGATGCCAGGTGTGTCTCAGTCTTCTAAGCAGTGTTAAGATGAAGGCAGCCGAGGTCTACTGCCTTTTTTCCTCTGTCCAAACTCTCTCCTGACTGACACATTTCTATACATCAACTGTATGTATACCAGATCTCTCTCCCTCATGCAGGAACCTGTCTGAGAAATTAATATTCCGGCTTTGAAAAATGTTTGATAATTTTGATAACCTTTATTGCAAAGTCCCTAGGTAAGACAGTTGCCTTCCAATTATTCCTATGTACTTATCGCTATATTATATCTTATTATTCCTTCCTGCCTATTAATGTACCACATCATATTCTTTAAAGTTTATTCTTCAAGATCCACTACCACTTCTTGGTCATCAAAAGCATGTTATTATATCAATTTTTAGTTTACCAAATCTTAGTGTAATTATCTGTCCATGCATCTTTAATCCACAAATGTTGCTTGTGTTTATTCCTATATTCCCACACTTGGCTGAATAAATGATTTTGATATTTTTTGTGAAGACTCAACTTCAACATTGTGAAGACAATCTCATGAATCCCCATGCAGGTCTATACTTTCTGAGGCATTAAGTGGCTATGGTGGTCTCGCTGATGCAATGTTAAAAAGGTGCTCTATCAGAAAGTACTGATGCATAGGAGACTGTCTACCTTCTAAACCTCAGGAATTCACAATGACTTCTAAAGGAATTCTTTCCTGCCACACACAGCCATCTCTTATATAATAGCTATATGTCCCAGAACACTCCCTCTCTCCATGGTTTGAAGACTGTAAAGAGACACAACTGTAATAAAAATATAACAGCTTCACAAATAAGGAACAAAACCAAAATGCTACCTCGTAACAGGCACTGCGACACAGACTGTAACCTCAAGGAATTGAAGGCTGAGGCAGGAGGATTGAAAGTTGAAGCCCTGTCTTGTCTTCACAGCAGTCCAAACCGGCATAGGCAAATTAGAGAGACGTTGTCTCAAAAGAGAAAAACAAGAAATATTTTCAAAGAACAATAACAAGCTGGGCATGGTAGTACACATCTTTAATTCTAGCACTCCACAGGCAGAAGCAGGCAGATTTCTATGAGTTCGAAGCCAGCCTGGTCTATAGAGTGAGCTCCAGCACAGCCTGGGCTATATAGTGAGACCCAGACTTGAAAAGGAGAGGGAGAGAGGAAGGGAGGGAGAGAGAGAAAAGAAAAAAAAAGGAAAGAGAAAGAGAATAAAGCAACAACGGAGATGCTATAGCTCAGGGGTAGATAACACGCCTACCACAAGCGAGGCCCTGGGTTCACCCCAGTACCACAGAATGCCATCTATTTGTGCAAGTTCCGGAGATACCGTCAATGTCTTAACAGTTTTAAAAATGACATGTTGTTTCCAACATATTTATTACCTGAAATAAACCTTTTTCTCACACTTTAACAAAAATATATTTTTTAAAAAATGCTTATAGCCTAAGTAAAGCATTGATTTCCAAATAAATTTTCAAAAGTAATCATTTTCTTTAACTGAAAACTAACTTCAATAAGCAAATATGAAATCTTTCCGTCCTAAAACCATCTATAACACATTGCTGGGGGAGGAGAGACACAAGTAGAAAACATAGGGAACATACACTACTAAAGAGGGAAACTAAAGCCAGTAAGATCTAATTAAAATTCACTGGCAGCATGGCTACACACTAGAGCTACAAACATCAGTCAGAAAGCTGGGATGAGGAATATTCCGTAACTTAGGAAAACAGCTGACTCCGGCTTTAAATTCCAGACAGTAATATTACACAGCAAATTATGAAACCTTCCTGAACAAAAATTGGACCTGTCTACCAGTCATTTACCTGACTCGGGAAAGAAGACTCCCATTCCTCATGCCAACGGCAGCAAGAAAGCTAAGGCACGCTGCATGTCACCCTGGAGAAAAGGCATCCACTCTAAGTTTTGTTAGAAATGTAGAAACAAAGGTACCAAACGGCAACCCCAACTGTCTTGCAAATTAGGCAAAAGTAAACTATTATTTCTCGAAATTTGTTCTAGTGCTTGTCACATCATAACCATTTTGTTCAAACCTAAGTAAACACAAATGTTGCATAAGAGTAAATTCTGTAAACTCAAAGTAGAGCCATATACATGTATGCTGATATAAACACTGAGCAGAACAAAACGAAAGGCCTGTGAGGCGGCTCACTGAATAAAAGGGTTTGCAGAGGGAACTTAAGTACTTAAGTCAAACCCTCAGAACTAGGGTAAGCGTAGAAGAAGAGAGTGGACTCTATGGAGTTATCCCCTGACCTACACATACACACAATGGCACATGAACTACATGCATACACATCATTTATACACACAGAGACACCCAATAATAATAAATGAAATAAAAAAGCGATAGCAACTCTAAACTCAAGCAATCAGATAGCACTTCATAAATTCATACTTGCCATCTTGAGAGCAATAGTACTGAGAAACAAACAGAAAGAGAAGAAGTTCAGGAGTGCTGAGATTCTTCATTCACGCTAAAGTGCAGCACCATGTACCTTCCTGTCCACATGGACCTTATAGTAACAACATAAAACCTCAGGCTTCAACCCGGAACATGGTCCATTCCATGATACCTCAAATGGCCTCATATTATACCACCTGTGATGATAACACAGCTTATGTCGGGCCCCTCACCAATCTGAGCATCTCTGAGCGAAAAATGTTATTCCTCTTTGTTGCCTCACGGAGTATCTCAAATACCAACTGATTAATAAATTATTTCCTATTCTTTTATGAGCATGTCCTTAATGTAGCCTCTTACATGTCGAGGATAACAGATCCCAATCATACAACAACATGGGCTAGGCGTAAGGAAACAAATTTTTTGAAGTCAAGCAATTCTTGTGTTTTGATAAGTTTCTTGAGGGGTATTTAATTAATTTTGAACTCACTGAGGCCATGTGTACACAAATGGGCAGGTTCTTTATGAATATTTAAACAAGCAAATGAAAGAACACTGCAACTCTGCTAGAAGATTGATGTTCTCAAACAAAAATGCTACTCTGTAGGTTACATGCACGCTGTTCCTTCTCTTTTATAGACATACTTTGCATCATTTCCTCCGAAGGATGCAGGAAGAGTTAGCCTGAGATGCTGAATAAGACAGCAGAGCTAACAGGACAGACGGTGCATTAGAACATGGGCTCTGACCTCATACATTTTAAAATCCAGGTGGGAATGGCTTCCAATCTACAGTGTTGGCTGCAGCAGACTTCAAAGGTTATGCATAAGACAAACAAAAAAGCAAAAATTTAAATTTCAACTTTCAACCCCCATTGAAGGAAAATTATTCTTGGCTCAGGCCTTTTAGCACCCTCTTCTAAGATAGGATTGAGTAATACAAAGATCATTACCAGCATAATCAAAAGATGGTGGGGTATGCACTGGCTATATTCCTAGAAATTAATATTCACAGTTAGAGAAAATAATACTTTCTAGGGGGCATTCTGCATTCACTATCAGGATCATTCTGTGATTATTATGTATTTCTCTTAAGCTAAATGCCTAGAAACAGAAATAACATTTGATATTTAAAAGTCAGCTACTTCTGATGCATTTCTACTTATGAAACAAAATATGAACAAGAACACAAACAAATGGGGTTTTTAATTATGCATTTGGGATGAATGTTGCTTAATTTTCAGAGAAAAATGACATGGTATCTCAAAGAACATATTTGCATGTTTAGACATGGCTCTAGAGACCATCGGGGTTTCTTACTCTCCTTTCTCCATGAAAGAGGTACTACTCATGAAAGAGAATGGAAGGAAGTGTCAAAGTAAATCACCAAATCACAGAGCTAATATCTACAGCAAAAAAAATACCTCCTATTGGTTTTTATCTAAAATCTACAGAACACTGCTCGTTCATCACCAAATGAAAAATTGAATTGAGTCAATAAGCACTTTAAACACCAATAAAAGAAAAAGTCAATGAAAACAAACACGGGCAGCCATTTTATGTTCCCTTTTAAGGTCAATAAGGGCCAGCAAGGCCTAATTAACTTCAAAGCAATCACCGAAACAGGTGTGAAATGAAATTGTCATATGGCCTTGGTTTTCACACCATAGCCAATCATACTCAGCATTACTTAGCCTGATATTTATCGTGGGAATCATATGCAATTGTGGAAGTAAAGAAAAGCAGACAAATTGAACAGGATTTTCATGGAAAGTGCACAACATGTTTGCTTTTCTCTCCATGACTGTAACTATCAACCAGGAATTGAGTTAAGAAGTGGCAGACCTCTCCATACAAATCAAGAGCTAATACAACTGGCAAACTTGGACTTTACTATTTCAATGCGTTTAAAATCAGCCTCTGTGGGGTTGAAGAGGTGGCTGGATGGGTAAAATGCTTGCTGTCCAAGGACAAGAACCTAAGCTCAGCCAGCTAGCACACATTTACAAAACCTAGGTGCAGCAGCATACACCTGTAACCCCAGCAAGGGAAGATGGAGACAAGAAGATTCCTGGGCCAGGCATGGTGGCACATACCTTTAATCCCAGCACTTGAAAGACAGGGGCAGATGGATTTCTGGGCGTTCTAGTCCAGCTAGCATGGCCTACATAGTGAGTTCCAGAACTACAGAAGTGACCCAGTCTCAAAAACACAAGACTCCTAGGGCTTGCTGACAAGCCAGTCTAGCTGAATCAATGGGCTCTATGTCAGTTAAGGGAAGACCCTGTTCAAAAAAAAGGGGGTGGGGGGTAGGGGAGAGCAACTGAAGAGGATAAAGAGGATAACCAGTATCTGGGCTACACAGATACATGCACCTACTCAAATGTGTACACACACACACACACACACACACACACACACACACACACACATTTCTGAGGAATCTGTTGGTACAGAAGGTACTTTCAATGAAGCAAAGTCTGGGAACAACTCCAGCACACCTATGTTCTAGATCAGACATGAAGGGTATGCTTCTATGCACTCTGATTTCTTGCCCAATTCTCAGTCATGGCTGCATGAATAAATGCATCCTTGGCCTTCAGAGTGTATTCTCACTTCATTTTTGCATCCTGATTTTTTTCTCAATAACTGACATATTTTGTCATCCATGTGTTGGGTCAGTTAATTCTCTGCCAAAGTCAAAGGCTACTTTGAGCTTAGTAACAAATAATCCAATTAAAAGCAAAATATTCAAATAACAAACAAATAACAAATTATTCAATTAGTGATCAGGGGAAAATACTTTATTTCCCTTTTAATTTTTCATTGTCATTTTAACTTGTTGTTTTGAAAAAGATGGGAATCAACAAAACTCCTTAAAACATTTACTATTTAGAACAGTGGTTCTCAGTCTCCCTAATGCCGCTACCATTTAATACAGTTCCTCGTGGTGTGGTGACCCCCAACCATTAAATTATTTCATTGCTACTTCATAACTGTAATTCTGCTACTGTTATGAACTGTAATATAATTATTTGATATGCAGGATATCTGATAATGTGACCCCCAAAGGGGTCAGGACCCACAGGTTGATAACCCCTGATTTATCTGACTTAAGATGCCATCCAGTTATGTGGTGACTATAGCTTTTTTCCTACTTAGAGAACTTACAAAACACAAAGTTTAAAAAATACTTAAAATATCAAAGAAAGAAAACGTTATGCTTAAAGTAGCCCAAAGCATGAGATAGTAAATGCTAGCAGTCAATAGCTCATATAATTTCCTTTATCCTCATTCTTCTAGAAAACTTTGACATCAAGAGCTTCTTCCTGGTGCCATCAAACAGCCAAGTCAAAAGCAAGACAGTGTGATTTTGCAAAGTAGTGAATACTGTAAAGAGCACACATCTTGCACTCATATATTTTTTTCAAAATCACAAAACAGCAATTGTAAGCAGATGTCAAAATAGAAACAAATGATAGTTTCTTAACTGACAGATAACACTGAATGTGTTTATTGTGTATAACACATTTAAAGACATGTACACACATTGAGGACTGATTAAATCGAACTGGGAAATGCATTATATCAGTGCCTATCATCTCTATTGTTGAGAGCACTCACATCTACCCTCTTTCCATCTCCAAAGCTCGGAGACCTATGAACTCATTCACTCCTGGCTTTCTCAGATACATTATATAGAAAATGTCACGTTTTCACTAGGGTTTTCTAACAAAAATCAATAATTATTTCCATTCAAATACATATCAAAGTAAAAGAAAAATAGCTGAAAATAGTAACCATGAACTAGATTCAATACTACAAATTCAACAAAAGGACACAAACCTGATTCATTTTAGTGACACTAAATAAAGAGGAAAATGCAGAGAATCTGTGTCCTGCTCTATCCCACCCTGCTTCTTAGTACCAGGCAAGTCATTATATTTCCTCAGTTTTAGAGTCCAACACTGAAAAAATGCACAAATATAAATGGTAATTATCATTTGGCAGGTCTCATTTGTATAAGAAAATTACCTCCAGTGCTTTGTTCAATATAGCCAGGTCTCACTTTACAAATGATTTAAATAAAGCATTTCACAGGAACAAAAACACACCTCCATGAATTGGGATAATGCAGCATTTAAGTTCCTATGTTCCCCTGTACTTCAATAGCTCACAGTCTGTGATCTTAAAGTATTTACTGACAGTTTCATTGGAGTTGATCTCATCCCTGTAAAGAACTAATAGCAGAAAACAAGGTCCTGTACAGACAGCTCAGGACAGCTACTGAAATAAGCAAGTAATAGCTGAGCATCTCGGATAAACCATAACATCTGCCGAAAGAACAGAGAAAGTACCAAGTCTCATAGAATGGCAAGAACAGGATTGCTCACCATACCTCCTACTTCCAAAGGACAGAGGCAGACACTGGGTAAGCTGACTTAGTTCAGGCTGAGTCCTATAATATTTTAGGCAATACACCTTTGCCTCTGGTCCACTGTTACCTAATAAGCACAACAATGCTAGCACAGAGACTTTATGGCATATAAAAACTTGGACAAACCTGAAGAATTTCAACGTTGTTGAAGCTAACCAACAGTGGTGCATAGGGGTACAACTATCAAAGGAGAAACGTAAAATGAAGCTACATATCTCTAGCTTCCTCCAG
The DNA here is from genome assembly GCA_902168415.1 of Peromyscus melanophrys. Lineage (NCBI taxonomy): Eukaryota > Metazoa > Chordata > Mammalia > Rodentia > Cricetidae > Peromyscus > Peromyscus melanophrys. Next base: position 15,412 of record CABHPR010158128.1, on the reverse strand, counting down.
TTACATGTAGCTAGGAGGAAGAAACATATGTAATAATTTTCATTAGAATATTCAAGAATAAGATGTACATTCCACCCATATAATTTCTCATATTCTTGTATGCTGAATATACAAGGAATCAGTAAAGAAAGTTGCTAACAATGAAAATAAATGTCCTTCTGATGTTTGTGTTGAAATTAGAAAAATAACAATGAACATTTCTTTAATTTTTTTCACTATTTTTCTCATTGGCTATACAAATATCTGCATCAACTATTGGGTATGCTATTTGACAATATGGCCACAATGTACAAACTAAGGGAAAAGGCAATATGCAGTTGGAGGTTTTCCTAGGTTCCACCCAGTCCCGCAGCTGCTGAGGCTTATATTAATTATAAACTGTATGGCCTAAAGGCTCAGGCTTCTTACTAGCTAGCTCTTACAACTTAACGAAGCCCATTTCTATTAGTCTATTCATTGCCATGTGGCTTCATGAGTTAGCTGTTCTCTCACATCTTGCCTCTCCTGGCAGTGGTTCACAGTGTCCCCTGACTCCACCCTTCTTTCTCTCCATCTCCAGTTTGAATATACTGCTATTCTTATTCTGCCTCACCATTGGCCAAACAGCTTTATTATCAACCAATGAGAGCCACATATATTCATAGCATAAAGAAAGACATCCCAGGCTGGAGAGATGGCTCACAGATTAAGAGCACTGGCTGTTCTTCCAAAGGTCCTGAGTTCAATTCCCAGCAACCACATGGTGGCTCACAATCATTTGTAATGAGATCTGGCGCCCTCTTCTGGCATGCAGGCAGAACACTGTATACATAATAAATAAATCTTTAAAAAAAAAAAAAGAAAAGAAAGACATCCCACAGCATTTGCCCTTTTCTGTCTAATCAAAAGGAAGGTTTTAACATAGTAAAATTATATACAACAAAATAGTTATTAAGCAAGAATTACAGTTACAATATGTATGTAGTCTATTTGTATTTGGCAAAATTAAAGAAAATATTCTATCTACACTATTTTGTGAGTCTAAAGTTTTATATCTAACTTATATTTTATCATGATTAAGGAAAAATATAATTATAACTATCTAGTCTTCAATTCCATCAAAGACCTCAGAAGGATATAATATTACCTGAGTAAACAGGAAGTGCATTATAAGCAACTTCCAAATTTCTAGAAATGAGAGAGACAGCTGGCTGCCTAGACAACTACCCAAAGTTCCCCTGCAATGTTGAGGCATCCATCTTCAGCCTATAGGCCTAGAGTCCCTGGCAAACATTCAGTGAAGCAGGAAATTTGAAGGATTGTCTCACCTATTGGCAAAGCTTATCAGTCACTTTCTTCTGTGTCCTACAGAATGTCTGGCAGTATCTCCCATGAAGCAGAAACCTGAAGGACTATCTCACCTTGTTTTGGCAGAGTTCGGTGGTCATTTTCCCATGGGTCTTATACATCCAGTTTATATAAGATATTGTTAAGCAGTCCAGGCAAGAGCAGATTCTTGCCCACATGGCCAGTTTTGCCAAAAAGAAGATAAACTCCATATGGAGTGTCTTCAATGCCCATCTTCCTCTTTGAAGTAAATCAGTGCTGCCAGGAGCAGACATGTCTCATTGTCCAGAAAAGTCTAAGTTTTTAAAACATTTTAAATGCCATATTCTGTAGGTCTTTGGAGTGTTTGAAGATTACCTATCTAATTGAAATATATCTATGTATACCTAGTAAACTTAATTAATGACTATAAGTTTAATTATCATAGATGACTAATTATTATCTGTATTTCCTAATTATATATTACAATTTAAAATGAGTTGCGCCGGGCATTGGTGGCGCACGCCTTTAATCCCAGCACTCGGGAGGCAGAGGCAGGCAGATCTCTGTGAGTTCGAAGCCAGCCTGGGCTACCAAGTGAGCTCCAGGAAAGGCGCAAAGCTACACAGAGAAACCCTGTCTCGAAAAACCAAAAAAAAATAAAAAAATTAAAAAAATAAAATGAGTTGCATAAACAAAATACCTTAAACCAGAGGAGAAATATATTTACAGTATAACAAAATTAACTTTAAATTTGTATCAATTAACTAAAATCCATAGCAATGTAAAATATTTCAAATAAGTTATTTTTTAAAAGTGGATTTAATAATCTACCCTTTTATTCTATCATATCTATATCCTCTTTTCTTCTTTATAAAGAGATTGCATTTATAATCAACCCCCTTTAAATAACAATAAGCATTTATAAACAATTCATACTACTTCCTGCTGATTGGGGGCACAGGCAATCTTATGGGGATCCTGAGAAAATATGAGATAATGGTCAAGTCCTGGGAAGACCAGCTATAACCTTTGTTGATAGATACCATCTATCAAGGTTCAGGAGGTCTTGCTTGATCAAATCTGATCCACCTGAACCTGGAACAAATCTACAGCTTCTTGCTTCCTATAGAAACAAAAGCAGAGCCTACTTTCCAAAGCAACATATCCTTCAATACAAACTTTGAAGTCAAGACACCTTTAAAACATATATATTGGTTTAACTTAGCAGTCTTTATACAATCAAATGTCTTTTTGCAGTTAGCTCATTAACAGACAAAAAAAATTGAAGAAAATATAATATACATAATCTAGACTTTCTGTATAATTTCCATCTTTATGTGGCTTTTTTATATATTATTTTATTTTTTAAGACTATTTTATTTTTTATGACTATATCCTTTCTCTTCTCTCTTGCAAGCCTGTGTATCTTTTACATACATTGTAAACCATTTAGAGGTTTATTCCATCTGAATCTGTCTTATTTTGTACCTATAATCTTTTTTTGGCCAGGAGAAATTTTAAACTGTTCAGCTGCATGGCTAGGATGAAAGATGCAGCCCTGGCTGCTAACTCCACCCCACCCCCTGCTTCCCAATGTGGCAGAGATACATTTACCACCAGCTCTGGGAGCCGTGCTCACCGCCGACCCTGAGAAGCAGTGGGTCTATGCCTCCATCAAGCAGAGTGTAGCCCAGAAATCTTTTTTTGGTTTGTTTTTTTGTTTTTTTTTTTTTTTGTCTGTATTAGCAAAAGCTAAATCCACCATGCAGTGTGCTGCATGGCTTGGAAACAGCTCTGTGTACTGTGGCGAGAATCCGCCATGGTATACTCAAGCTCGAATGCCAGAGTGTCTCCGTACAGCGGCATCTCTGTACCACGGTACCCATGAGACATACAAACTAGGAAGCTGTTCTTAACTCCGTTTTAATAAGTTCTCTCAGGTTTTAGGTGGAAATTCTTGCCATCACCTTTTGGTGCCAGCAATATGTATAGTATAAATATAATAATCTATTAAATACTGTCATAATTTTAAGCACCCAATTATTTCTAAAATATTGTACAAGCATGTTCAGCATTAAAATCCATCCTAGAACACAAGCTACCCAATCTACACAATCACTTTGAAACCTCTTGAAGGAGTAACAGCATCATTCATAAACCTCTACCTATTAGATTATGATTTTTTAAAATTAGATCGGACACAGTGCTGTGTACTTCAGACATTTAAACTATCAATGTAGAAACATTATGCTTACTTGCTGAGCAAAGCTGATAGAATTACCCACTAACTCTGGTGGATCTCCATATGCTAGTGAAACCAGTACAAATATGTCTCAGGTATAATGAACACGATAATGAATTTTGAGATAAATGCCAGAACAATCAACAGGTTAACATCAACAAGATTATTTTAGAAAAATGGAAAAAATAAAGAATTTACTTATAAAACTGAAGCAAAAGGAATAATAAACTTTAATGACAGTATGCATAGAAGAAAATTAATTCTGTAACATTTCAAAAGAGCATTTTCTCTGATAATAGGCTTAATAAAAGTCTGAAATGCATGTATAAAAACGTTCTGTGAGTTATACAATACTTGTTCCCTGTCATAGAAAATGGAAAAATAACACTTGACAAAGTATCAGATGTTAGAGAAAATACATTTCAATACAACACATCACCACTAAATATATTAGTAAGAAATGTGGAAGGTAGTTACTTGGTGCACACAGACTCACAGCAATCCCAATCAATGCTATCACTGTTGCTAATGCTTTATACAAACTTTAATGCAGTCTTAGCATTTCTTACCATATCTTTGGATAATAAATATAGCCAAAAGAAAGGACACAAACAAAATGATATTTTAAAAGGTGTGAAAATATATGTGTATGTGTGTGACAGTGTATGTGCACACGTGTGTGCGTGTATGTGTGTGTGTGTGTGTGTGTGTGTGTGTGTGTGTATGAAAGAGGGTTGCCACATGTTTATGTTACTGTTAAAGATGGACAAGCAAGAATACCCTGTTAAGTAAAGGCTTACCTTTTGGTTACAACATTGCCAAAGGAAATCCTGTTATCTGTTTCACTTCATGAAGTCACATTACCCAAGTCACTGTGCTGCTTAAACAGTAACTTAAAGGCTACTAGTCCCTAGCCCTTCCTTCACTAACAGCAGGTTGGTTTGTTTGTTTGTTTGCTTTATCTTATTTTGTTATTGTTGTTTTCCCATCTGACCTTGCTATATGTGTATATGCACATACACATGCCTAGCAGTTACCTACTATGTATCAGACCTCTGTGCCTCATCTGAGATATGAAAAGATATGAAAAGGTGTAATATGTATGGATGCCTGTGGAGGTCAGAAAGGGTTGGATCTCCTGGAGCTGGAGTTACAGGCAGTTTGTGAGCAGCCTGATGTAGGTGCTGGGAACCAAACTGGGGTCCTCTGGCAGAGCAGCAAACTCTCTTAACCACTGAGCCATATCTCTGGCCCTTTGATACTATTTCTTAAATGTAGATGAGGAAATATAAAGCATGTCACAAAAAAAAAAAAAAAAAAAAAACCACTTTAGCCAGGCGGTGGTAGTGCACACCTTTAATCCTAGCACTTGGAAGACAGACGTAGGTGGATCTCTGTGAGTTTGAGGCCAGCTTTGGTCTAAAGAGCGAGTTCCAGAACAGGTTTCAAAGCTACACAAAGAAACTCTGTCTTGAAAAATAAAATAAAAAATAAATAAAAAACATGTCACACTATATTTTCATTGTGGAACATGTAGCATCATATCCACAGCAACAACACACTGGTAACAGATACATTAAGTATGCAGAGTATTAGAGAGAACCAAACAAAGCAGGCCATAACAGGAGAGCACAGCTGGTAACCACACACACCTGGAATCCTAGCACTCAGGAGGGGGGGGGGGGGGGGGGGAGGGGGGGAAAAGGAGGGGGAAGTAGAGGGCAGAGGGAGGACACATAGGTAGGCAGACAAGACAATACACTGAAATCCCTAAATGTAAACATACTTAATTGCAAATTCCAAACTAACCTTGCCTCTGAATTCCTACCTGAAAGCCTAGTAAGAAATTGAAAACAAGTGTCCCCGAGTGTGACTGGTCGGTGAAAATAACAAAAATCAGAGCATTCTAATAAACTATCTTTTTTTCTGGCACCAATAAGGCTTTTTAAAGACTCGGAATACTCTTTGTTAAGTAGCATCAATGAAGTCCATTTTGAGAGATGAATCCTTTAAATGGGGATCCCGTCCCACGTTTACCTTTTCCTCTAGTTCCTCCTTCAGACACTGGTACTTCTGCTTCAGTTTCCTGTTCTCATTCTCATTCTGGGCTAACTCCTCAGTCAGTTTCTCACACTGGGACGTCAGCTTCTCCAGCTGACAGCGGTGGGCTTTAGCCATATTCTTGTCTTCCAGGCTCTCCGCCTGATGGAAAGACAGGGAGAAAAGAGTGAGCTGAGTGGCTACAGCTGAGTGACACCATACATCATCCACATCTAGCACCAGGACACTGCTACAAGAGTTTAGCGCTCTTGTTTGCACACAGAAATGGAGCACAAAGCAAACATTCTTTGCATGGGTTCAGAACATCTCAAACACTTGCTAAGTGACAGGTACCACAATAAGGTGCCGAAGATGACAGACAGATATGAACAATAAGAAAGGCTGAGGAAACAGTCAGTTTGACATCAATGAAAGAGAAGTACTTCCTGGGTATTTGGGGCTAACTGATGAGCAAAGATGGCATTATTAGAGAAGATCCCCAAAGGACACTTCAAGACAAAGCTTTTGACTGGTCAGTTTCCTCATCTACAAAAGGCTTAACTTTCTTCTTTTTCTTTCCTTCCTGGATATTAGGAAAGACTCACACACTTCTCATACAATGTATCACTGATACTACTCTCATGGGACATAGGAGAATCGTATAAATGAGCTGTCCATCACCAGTAGTATAATAAAATCCCTTCTGATCTACCTTTATTTGGGTATAACCAAACAACATTTTTTTTACTCATTTATTTTTAAGAGTATAATTTAACTGTGTTTCTACCTCCCTGTTCCTCCCTCCAAACCTCCCATAATACCTCTCCCCACTCTCCGTCAAATCATGGCCTTTTTTCACTAATTGTTATTGCATACATATATGCATTTGTATATACATATATATTCCTAAATCTAACCTGTTGAGTCCATACAGTGTTACGCATGTGTGTGTGTGTCTGTGTGTGTGTGTGTGTGTGTGTGTGTGTGTGTGTGTGTGTGTGTGTGTGTGTGT
>CABHPR010158127.1:0-28191 GCA_902168415.1 Peromyscus melanophrys | reverse complement strand
AAAGACAGAACTTCCAAAGAAGTGGGCCCGAGGGCTGGAAAAGAAAATTAGAAACTCAAGGCACACTCTGTACAAAGGGTTAGTACCCTCACATTCCAGTATCCCAGATTTTGATTCAATCACAGAACATGCACTTTCTCTATACATGCTATGTTACATGTCAGCCTTGGTATGGAGGGGTTTCCACTCCTCTCTTTCCTTGGCTTCTTTCATATGTTAATCTTTGTGTGTGCTGCATGCACCTGTATGTGCAGGTGCATGTACACATGCATGTGTGTGTGCACATTTAGAGCTCAGAAGTCAATATTGTTTTCCTCAATCACGTCTCCACTTAATTTTTATTTGTTTATTTATTTTGGGGTTGAGTTCTTTCATATAGTCCGGAAATCACTGATTTGGTTAGCTGGGCTGGTCAGGAAGCCCTCGGGATCCTCCACTCCCTAGTGCTAAGATTATAGGCATACGCACAGTGCTCAGCTGAGTGCTGAGGATCTGAACGTGGGCCCTTGTGCTTTCACACACGCGCTTTATCAGTGACCTCATATGTTAACATATTTGAAGTCTCTCAAATATCCTTTCTCTTCCCTACTCACTCACCTGCCTCAGCCGTAGGAAGTACAGTTTTGACTTGGAGTGTTTACAATGTATGATGACATCATTAGAATGTAGCCCCAGCCCATGTTGAGAAGCATCTATATAAATATTCCCTTGGCTTATCCAGGTTAACAGAATAGTCCCCTGGCCAATGAGCACTCAGGTATGTACAGAGTAGACATGAAAACTGATCAGTGTCAGCAAGAATCACTTTCCCATATCTAGAGCAAAGAAGTTTCTTAAGCAGGCAGCTACACATCTTGCAAACTGTAGGCTCAACACAAGCTGCTGCTGCTGCTGGTGATGTATATGTGTGAGTGTGTGTGAGTGTGTGAGAATGTGTATGTATGTAAGTATGTGAGTGAGTGTGTGTGAGAGTGTTGAGTGTGAGTATGTGAAAGTATATGACGTGCGGGGGCAGACTCACAGGTATTGGGGCTCAGAAGTAAGTCTCCCTGTGATAAAAAGCTCTCCCATAGGTCTTTTCCTGCCCCTCCCTGAACTTGGGTTTCTTCTCTTCTCTTTGCCTCTCCTTTCTTCATCATTTCCTTTTCCTTTTCTTTCTTTTCTGTCTCTGTGAAAAGACCTCACATAGCACAAACTGGCTTCAAACATGCTATGTAACCCAGGCTGTTCTTGAACGTCTGCTCTTCCCGCCTCCACCTCCCAAACACTGGGGTTAACAGATATAAGCCCCCACATCCAGTGTGTGGTGCTGGGGTCTGAATCCAGGGCTTCATGGATGCTACTCAAGTACTCCCTAACTGAGTTGCATCCACCACTCATTACAGGGAGCTTGTCAACACACACACACACACACACACACACACACACACACACACACACACACACCCTATCCCTGAGAGATTTATGGCTTCAGTGGACATTGCGATGCTGTGAACTTAAAGGAGACAAAAAGCTTTTTAAAATTAAACATTTGCAAAGCACAGTTCCTGCTACACGGCAACACCGCCCTGCAGGCCGAAAAAACCGCAGGGATGGGACATTTAAAGTCACACCAGGGTTAAGATCTTAGGCACATAGTTGAGAAAGGGGAAGCTCATGGTTGGACATTGTTTCCCCAACCAGCTGGGGTGCAGGAAGTTCCCAGCTTTAATCACTTTCTGTTGCCCAAGTCTTTCTCTTCCTGCTCCTGGGCCCAAGGTTCAGGGACCAGGTGATGTTGAAATCTACTTTGTCACTTATGAGCCCTTGAGTGCTGTCTTCTGTGTTCCTTAGTGGGAAATTGAAGAGAAATGGTCTATTTTTTTTTCTTTTAAAGAGACATTTGCCTCTAAAATGTTAGAGACTTCATGAGTCAGCCACCTCTCCTTTGTCTCCAGCTTCCTCTTCCTGGTAGGGAACTGTTAGCTCTCTGTGCTGTGGATTCTCAAAAGACTTTACAATTTGTCTAATACCCAAGCATGAGCTCAAAGTTTCATCCTGTTCTTAAAAATTGTGATTGCGTTGCTTTTAAGTTTCTTTGGGGTTTTTTGTTTGTTTGTTTATTTCAGTTCACATAAGAATGTAAGTTCCAGTGCTGACCATCCATTTTGAGGAACGGGACCCTCCTGGGGCAGGGGTTGGGGGATGGGGATAAATTTCTAGTGGGATTGCATGTACCTTTTAGCCATCTGAATAAGTTACAGTGCTGCACCTTTGTGCAGAAGTTTGCTTTGCTGAAGTCCCTTGGGGTGTGTGGTCACTTTGCTGAGACCTTAACACAACGCAGGTAAGTAGCCTGTCTTGTTTGCCCTTCAGCAACTGCTGCAGGAAAAGTGGTAGACAAAGTCAAGCCTGGTTACAAACCATCAGCTTTAGACTGTCTGATAACCTAGTTCATTCCCTTGCCTAAATCCTGTGATTTATAAAATTACATTTACTTGTTTATGTATTTGTTATTTATTCTGTGCATGTCTGAGGGTATGGGCATGTCACTGCACGTATGTGAAATCAGAGGACAACTTTGGCTGGCTGTTTTCTTCCATCACTTGAGACCTAAGGATCAAACTCAGTTTACCAGTTTTTTGCAGAAAACACTTTCCCTGTGAGCCCTAAATTCTATAGTTTTGCTTTGCTTTCTTCAGGTTGCTCTGTCCTCATAAGCATAAGTTTTTGTTTGTTTGTTTTATTTTATTTATCTTTTAAGTGGGGCTATACGGAGCTAAAAGATGGCTCAGTGGTTAAGAGCCCTTGCTGCTCCCTCTGAGGAGCAGGGTTTAGTTCACAGCACCTATACCAGGTGGGTCACAGCTGCCTATGAATCCAGCTCCATGGGACCCAATACCTTCCTCTGGCCTCCATGTCTACACACACACACACACACACACACACACACACACACACACACACACTTAAAGCTAAAATAGAAATAGAGAGTATGATATGGAAGAACCACATCTGATTGTCATCTTTGTAGCTGAAACTCTATATCAGCAATTTCAAGAAATTCCCTCTCCATACAAAATACAGTCAGTCTTCTTTTGTTATACAAAAGAGATGGACTCCAGAATGTTCTGCAGACAGCAAACCCTGTACAGACTCAAGTTCCTTATACAAAATAGCATATTATTTGCCTTTGATTTATCTCCTATAGACTTTAGTCTCTGGATGACTGATAATGGAAGGAATGAAAAGCTAAGTAATTATAGTAACTGCATCATTTAGGAAATAGGGACAAGAAAGAGGCTGTATATATTTCTAGTACTGGCGCAATTTTTTTGGAATGAATGCTTTCTCTACACAGTAGTTGAATTTGCAGATGTGCATGAATGTTGTATTCATTCCTATGTACTGCAACGGTCTAGGGAGACCAAACGCAGCGTACTCAGGACACAGTCTAACCAGTGTTCAACACTGCAATACCATCATTCTGCTAATCATTGATACCACATACTGATTGTAACTACCTTTACCTTCATTTAAAAGAGAAGGCTCAAGCTAGGTATGGCTGTGTATACTTGTGATTACAGCATACATCAAGCCGAGGCTGGAGACATACATGAGTTCTAAGTTAGCCTGGTTTACAAAGTGAATCCCAAGGTACCCAGGACACCAAAGTAAGACGCTTTCTTTAAAAAAAACAACCTCACCAATAAACCTCACAGAGGGGTCAGGTGTTTGGATGAGTAGTAGAGTGTAAGACAGATTAATGAGTGAGTAAAAGCAGTGGCTATATAAGTCTGACAACTTGAGTTCAATCCCTGGGACCCATGGAAAAGAAGCTGGAGGTGAAGACTGTAATCCCAATACTGCTGGTGAGAGACACTCACTCATTTGGAATAATGCACAAAGAGAGAGACCCTGCCTCAAAGACAAGATGTTAACACAGAACTGACTCCCTAAAATTGTCCTTTGACAAGATATGTATCCACAAAAGCAAAATAACAAAAACCACTACATTCCATTGCTTTTGGAGACTATATTTATGGTTCAGTTTGTCACCAGAATGGATAATGGTGAGCATCAGAGCTTGTCCGTACATGCTAGGTTAGGTCATTTACCCTCTACAGGCCAATTGAAAAGTCAAGTAAAAGGGCCAGTGAGATGGTTCAGTGAATAAAAAAGCCTGAATCCAAGCCTGATGACCTAACTTCGATCCCTGGGACCCATCAGTACCCTACTACCACCAGCCAGGCCTCACCTCTGAAAGGTTTCACACTGGTCAAAGTAGCCCTAATAGCTGGGAACAAATATTCAAACCATGATCCTGTGTGACTAATTCAGATTCAAATTCTGATCATCTTCCTTTTGAGATAGGATCTCACTAAATAGCTTTGGCTCACCTGGAACTCACAGAGATCTGTGTGCCTCTGCCTCTCGAATGCTGGGATTGAAGGATTGTGCCAACATGCTTAGTCTTATAACCATCTTCAATTGAACTTGCCATATAGCAGAGTATGACCCCTAATTACTGGTCTTAGAACTTAAAAGATTTTTTTTAAGTTTAAATATAACATTCTCTCTCTCTCTCTCTCTCTCTCTCTCTCTCTCTCTCTCTCTCTCTCTCTCTGCCTGTGTGTGTGTGTGTGTGTGTGTGTGTGTGTGTGTGTGTGTGTGCGCGTGTGGGAGAGAGCATGCGCAAGCAAGAAATGAGGGAGTAGGTGGACAAATCATGTAGACTATAAGGAGGATGATTAGTTTGAAGTAGGCAGGATGGTAGCATAGTCTGTATGTGTGCTTGGGTGTTCAGGTGTACATGCATGTGTGTGAATGTGGAGGTTGTCAGGTCCAAATTCTGGCAGTTAGACAAAAGCCAGCGTTCCCCAGGAACTCAACAAGCTGGTTCCCCTCTACCAAGGGAACCATTTCCTCGTCAATTTGCGTACCACAGCACATGCTGGCCTTTGGTATCACTAGTTCCTGTCACCCATGTCGGGGTTGCTGCTGGCATCCTGGGACTTCTCAGCTCTTTTCACACTTACCCTAACCTTCTCCAGCTCAGGTTCCCTCCCCTCAGATTCTCATTGTCCTTCCTTCTAACTCATTATTTCTTCTCTATTCTCTCTCGCTCCTCTCTTGGCATCTTTCTCTCTTTCCTTCTTGCTCTCTCCCTCTCTCTCCTCTCATTGTCAAGGCCAGTATGCTGGAAATATTCATTCGACTGACTACTTTCTCTCCCTGCTCTGGACTCTTCCTTCCAGATGCCTCTGACAGTTCTCTGGTATCTAAAATAAAAACTTTCCCCTCAACGATACATTGGGTGATCATGTTATCAGTTTATACAGAGGTCAAAGGACAGACAACTGGCTGTCTACATTGTTCTGGTGAAGCTGAATCTCCCACTTGGCCTGGAACGCACCAGTCTGGCTTGGCTGGCCAACCAGCCAACCCCAGGGACCCACATGTCTTCACCTCCCCAGTTCTTGGATTGCAAGGCTCATTGTCACACAGATTTTTTTGTTTGTTGTTGTTGTTTTCTTACACTGGTTATGGGAATCAAATGCAGTCCTTTGTCCTCATGATTCTAAGGAACACACTCTTCCTACTGAATAATCTTTGTTAGGAACATAAGTAAATTCATTTTATGTAACTTGAAAACCATCTTATATGACTTGGAATAATTTAGTGCTTGTAAGGTAAGATCCTGCACAAGGCACCTCAGACAAGCATGAGGCCTCAGGGCAAGCTCTGATGTGTTAATGAAACAGCTACAAGACAGCTCAGATAAATTCAGACCCCAAGACAGGATTTGATATGCTAATTAACTAGCACCCAGGGCAGGACTGATATGTTAATGAAGCAGCACTAAACTGTGAGCCTTGGTAGTAAAAAGCTACTGCCCAATAAAATGATACAAAAATTGTAACTTTGGAAGTGACCCCTAGTATCACACTGTTCTGCAAAGACAGGGTTCTCAAGCCTCTAGGCTGATACCCAGCGGCAAGCAGACTTTGAGAATGGCCTCTGTCTGTGTCCCTGGCTTAGGAGACCTTCAAACGTCTGGCACTGTTGCTAAGATCGCACATGCCCACCAGTCAGGGCTAGCTGCTGGCTGATGCTCTCAAGGACCTTCCGTGCCTCCACCAGTGCCGGTCTCCAGCCTGCCTCAGCTGAAGGACTTCATAGTGGATGTGAGTATAGCCTGCTCCTATAATGTCCTCACTGGAGGATATTTCCCAGTGGAACCCCACAGCATTTTCTTTTTGACCAGCTGTTCTACAGTTGGTTAGATGTCTGTTTAACCTTCATATTAGCATGGAATTATAAGAAATGTTTGTACAAATAAATCAAGCATATCCAAAAGAAAAATATTGAGTGATATCCTAATGCAGAGTGTATGGCAGTCCACCAGCTGTGTTCTCTGCATCTTCCCAGGTCTTTATATGAGACTTCCTTTGCTTTACTATTATCCCTCTGGATAGTCTCACTGTTGGGTCTGGGGTCACGCAAAAACGAAGGACAGACCACCAAAGTCTATTAAACCAGAAGCAAACTTTATTCCAGAAAAATAAAAAATAAAATAAAATAAAATAAAACACCTCGGGGCACAAAAGCTTATCAGCTAGCTGAGACCATAGCCAATGTTGGAATTCTGGGGCTGTGGCCATGGAGGCGGGTACCGGCCCCCTCTTATAGTGTCAGGCACGGGGTGCATGCTAGGAGTCACGTAGAAAAAAATATTAAAAGCTAACCTTGGTCCAGGCAGTTGTTGGCTATAAGGGGCAAGGGGGTTAAAAGTTAACCCCTGGCTGTTGACAGAAGAGCTGGCTGTAAAGCAGACAGCCATTGTTAGCAGTTAATCTTTAGAGCTGATGACTGTCAGTTTTGATCTCTTAAACTTGTAATTTTATGTTTCTATATTCCTGGACCCTTCACTCACTAATACTGAATTTGGGGTTGATAGTTGTTAGGGCTTAAATCTGAGACAAATGGCTGAGGTGCCTATTTAACATATCAAAGCGATGCTGGTCACCAGGTTCTCCCAGACTCCTTCAGTCTCTTCTTGTTTCAGTGCCCTCTTGGCTGGCATATCTCACCCTGCTACCCTTCAACTTCTCCAGCCCAGGGGCTGGGCTTCCTTTTCCCCAGCTGCCCTTCTCTATCTAATCCAACTCTTCCACTAAATCTCTACTTTGTTCTCTTATGCACAAGATGCCTGATGATAAGAGCAACCTGTAAAAGATAACTTCTGAAAGGTGTTAGAAATTTGTACATAGTCTACTGCAGCTTCGAATGTCAAATAGTTGGGAACCAGGAATGGTGATGTATGACCTTAATCCTGGCTTGTGGAAGGCAAACACAGGAGGATTGCTACAATTTTGAAGCCAGACTGGTCTACACAGCAAGGTGCAGATCATCCAAGGCTACATAATAAGACCCTGCCTTAACAAACAAATGAACAAACAAACAAACAAACGCTGGCATAAATGTCTGTCCATGATCCAGTAAGTTGGGTCCTCATGTAAGAGTACTTGACACCAAGCCTGACCTGATGTCTTAGTTATTTTTCTATTGCAATGGTAAAACACCACAAGCCCAGCAATTTATAAAAGAGAGCTTTTAATTTAGTTATAGTTTCAGAGAGTTAGTGTCCATGATGGCAGAGTGAAGCAACAGTTGAGAGCTCACATCTTGATCCACAGCCATGAGGCAGAGAGAGAGAAAGTCACAAGGAACTGAGTGAGTCTCAGGTCTCACAGCCCATCCCCAGTGGCACATCTCCTCTAACAAGACCACACCTCCAAGTCCTTCTTAAATAGTTCTATAAACTGGGGACCAGGTTTTCACATATATGAGCCTATGAGGACCACTCTCATTCAAACTGCCACATCTTGTTTGGAGCTCACATGGTAGAAAGAGAGAACTGACTACCAAATGTTGTTCTCTGACCTATACACATATAATACACACACCACCTGCATGAACTATAAATAAACAAATAAATACAATAAAAATGTCCGTCCAATAACAATTGAATTACTCTTGGCCTGATTCCTTCCTGGTTTTTGTAGCCAATGATAATTGATTAATTCAAAATAACTTGTGTAGTGGTTGGAATGTAGTCCAGTTGGTTCAGTGATTGCCTAGCATGAATGAAGCCCTAGGTCCCATCACTAGCACTGCAGAAACCAGGCATAGTGGTGTACTCCTGTAATCCTAGCACCTGGGAGATGGAGGCAAGAAGATCTAGAGCTCAAGATCATCCTTGACTATACAGTGCACCCTGAGCTACATGAGACCTGGTCTCAAAAATAAAATAAAATAAAACTTGGTGTAGTATTCCTCATTTTATCTGGAAAATCTCCCCCTTCTCTTATCATCCTTGAATATGCATATCAATGACTTCCCCTACTCTAGAGCAGACACACTAATCTGTGAAGAGGGTCTTTCTGCTACTAAGTTCTGACATACTCGATCATAATAGCAATCCTTCTATGCATGGTGCATCTTTTGATTTTCCCTAAAAGAGCTCAAAAATCTTCCTGGGGAACCTTGGACTTTATTTCACCACTAGAAGGCCCTGCATCTCAGTAGCATGACATAGCAATCCTTCCACTAGCAAATCCTCAAAGTCTTTTTTATCCTTCCTTCCTTCTTCCTTCCCCCTTCCTTCCTTCTTTCTTTCCCTCCTTCCTTTCTTCCCTCCCTTCCCTCTCCTCTTTCCCTCCCTCCCTCCATCCTTCCCTCTCTCCTCCCTTCCTTCTTTCCTTCCTTCAATTCCTTTCTTCCTATCTTCATTACTTTGTTTGTTTTTTTACATAAGGTCTCATGGTATAAACCTGGCTCTTCTGGAACTCTCTATGTTGGCTGGTCTTGAACTCACAGAAATCTGCCTGTCCCTGGCTTCTGAGTGCTGTAACAAAAGGCATGAACCCCTATGCCACATTATTTATTAATTCTATGTATTTATTTGTGTGTGTGTGTGTGTGTGTGTGTGTGTGTGTGTGTGTGTGTGTGCATTCATGTGCGATCTGTGTGGAGGTCAGACTACAACTTGTTGGAGTTGATTTTGAAAAAGAAGAATGAGAATGTGATTGACAAAAGCTTCAAGTCTTTCTGTGACTCTGCATTTATGTCTTATGTGACCATGACCTCCAACCAGCCATTACTTTTTTCTTCATGCTCTTACTTCCTCACAATCTTTTCCATTTTCTTGGATCACAGTATTTCAACAAACATGATTTCTTTATGTTTCACACTCACTTCTGCTGCAGAGCCCCTACACTTGTTGTTCCCATTGCCTGGAATATCTTTCCAGTAAATGCTAAGATATTTCCATCTCTCTCACTGTCTTCTGCTCCTTTTCCAACTCCTCAAGGATGACTATACCTCACCCTACCTAAATCTGCATTACCCACCATGTCTCTTCTAATAAGTGCTCAATATATGCATATGAAGCAGAAAAGGCCACCTATGTAATTCTTTACTCCTGATCCTTCAGTATCTCTCCATCCTCCTTTGCCATCCTCAAATGTTCTCTTTTTTTCCTATTGAAAAAAACCCACAATACTGATTTCCAGAGTGGCTGTACAAGTTTGCATTCCCACCAACAGTGGAGGAGTGTTCCCCTTGCTCCACATCCTCTCCAACATAAGCTGTCTTCAGTGTTTTTGACCTTAGCCATTCTGACAGGTGTAAGATGGTATCTTGGGCTAGAGAGATGGCTCAGAGGATAAGAGCACTGACTGCTCTTCCAAAGGTCCTGAGTTCAATTCCCAGCAACCACATGGTGGCTCACAACCATCTGTAATGAGATCTGGTGCCCTCTTCTGGCCTGTAGTCATACATGCTGTATACATAATAAATAAATAAATCTTTTAAAAAAAAAAAAGATGGTATCTCAGAGTTGTTTTGACTTGCATTTCCCTGATGACTAAGGATGTTGAGCAATTCCTTAAATGTCTTTCAGCCATTTGAGATTCTTCTGTTGAGAATTCTCTGTTAAGCTCTGTAGCCCATTTTTTAATTGGATTGTTCAGTATTTTGATGTCTAGCTTTTTGAGTTCTTAATATATTTTGGAGATCAGTCCTCTGTCAGATGTGGGATTGGTGAAGATCTTTTCCCATTCTGTAGGCTGTTGTTTGGTCTTATTGACTGTGTCTTTTGCTCTACAAAAGCTTCTCAGTTTCAGGAGGTCTCATTTATTAATTGTTGCTCTCAGTGTCTGTGCTACTGGCATTATATTCAGGAAGTGGTCTCCTGTGCCTATTCATTCCAGACTACTTCCTACTTTCTCTTCTATCAAGTTCAGTATAACTGGACTTACATTGAGGTCTTTGATCCACTTGGACTTGAGTTTTGTGCATGGCAACAGATATGGATCTATTTGCAATCTTCTGCATGTTGACATCCAGTTTGGCCAGGCACCAGGCTGAGTTCTGGGAATCCAATTGATGAGAAAGAGGAGAGATACTGCAGGCAAGGGACATCGAGATCATGATGGGAGGATGTGCAAAGATGATGGACCACACTAGTGGAAACCCATGAACTGTGGACTGGTGGCTGTGGAGCCCCCATGGGACTGGACTAGGCCCTCTGGACACAGAAGACGGTTGTTTGGCTCAAACTGCTTGGGGGGCACCCAGGCAGGGGAATTGGGATCTGTCCCTGGTCTATGGGTAGGCTTCTGGAACCTGGTGCCTGTGGTGTGACACCTTGCACAGCCTTGGTGCAGTGGGAAGGGGCTTGGACCTGCCTAGGCTCAGTGAGCTAGGCTCTGCTGACTCCCCATGGGAGACCTTGATTTGGGGGATGTGGGGATGCAGGGTGGCTTGGGAAAGAAGGCTGGGGGGTGGGAGGTAGGAAGAGGGGGGATCTGTGCATAGCATGAGGAAAGAGTAGAAAATTTCTTAATAAAGAAAGAAAAAAAAAGAAAAAAACATCAGGACCAGGAACACTACTCAGTGGGTAAGATGTGCATGAGCGTGAGGAAATGAGTTCAAATCTTTGATTTCTGTGTGAAAAGTTGGATGTGGTCCCCTGCATGCTTTTGACCCCTGTACTGTGGGGTGAAGTTAAGATTACTGGGGTTTTCTGGCTGCTAGCCTAGCTCCAGGTTCAATGAAAGACCCTGCACCAATGGAATAAGGTAGAGAGTGACAGATAGGGCAGGATGCTCAAAGTCCCCTTTTAGCCTTCATGTGTACACCCACATACACATATGCATTGATAAAATAATTACTACCCACCTGTTGATGAACGATGTGGACTTTCTACCACCAGAACAAAGCACAATGCTTCACCTTTGTTGCCTACCACTATATCCTTTTTGGGGACAGGTTGTTAAATATTTTCAGTCTTATTTGCTCAACAAACATATGCATAGAAAAATACATAAATAGAAACACATAAATAGACTTTTACATTTCCTGGAGCTATTGAGAGGATTAACTGAGCATGAATGTCAAGCTTTCAGCACCGACACCACAATGTCAACACTCAATAAACAGTGAAATGAGCTGCCACAGTCAGAATTCTTTTCTAAACATGAGTAATACTTATCATGTTTAATAAGATCACCACCTACTGCTGTGTAACTTATAATCACCATAGAATATCCCCATTACACAATATCACCAATTGACATTTCTGATTCAATGAACCAGTAACTAGAATTTTTACAGGGAAATGTTTTCATTTTCAGGGGGAATGTAATGGATTCCTTATGAGAACTGTAAAAACTAATTAGGCTAGTGAAATGGCTCAACAGAGAAAGACACTTGCTGTCAAGCCTTAGGACCTGAGTTTGATCTCTGGGGACCTACATGGTGGAAGGAGAGAATGATTCTCACAAGTTATCTTCGTGTGTGTCCCACCCAACAATAATAGTAAAAACCAAACAAAAAGTAAGTAAACAAATTTCACACACACACACACACACACACACACACACACACACACACACACACAAACACACACACACACATCCTACAGTCCGGCCATCTAGAATCTCAGTAGGTAAAAGAGTTTGCTGCCTAAGCTGAATGCCCAGGTTTTGATTACTGGAACCAACATACAGATGAAAGGAGAGAATTGAGACCACAAAGTCACCCTTTTACCTCCACATATGTTCTTCGTCATATAGCTTTTCTCTCTCAGTGATAATTTAAATAATTTTTTAAAATTTGATAATCTTTTTCTTTAAAAAGAAAAGGCATAATCAAGTCTGTTGTGCTGAAATACTCTTGGAATCCCATCACTTGGTAGGCTAAGGAGCTTGAATACAGGGTTAGCCTGGGATAGTTATTGAATGTGAAGCCAGCCTAATCTACATAGCAAGATCCTATTCCTGGAAATCCTGGGTTGCAGGGACTGTGGAGAACTTTTTACTTTTGGTATTCTCATAAGTCCTCCTTCTTCACTCCGCTCTTAGCCTTTGAAATCAGTTGGTTTTTGTGAATGAACCACTTTTCCTGCATAAGTGTAGCTACCACCCCTTATCAAAGAAGCCTCTCTTTACAGTAAATGGACACCATCACAGAAAAACACAACTGGACACAATACAGAGATCAACATATATCTATATCATAGCTACTGAATCTCTAGCTACCAGAGAGCATTGAGGAAGAAGGATCAGACAGATTGTAAGAGTCAGAATACCAGGAAGTCTGCTGTGAAATGGTCTTTCCTAGAACTGACCACATAGACAAAAATGGGGATAATGGCAAAATCAACGGACGTGTCAATGGGGGGAAATCTTTGCAAGGTCCCACCTTGACACAAAGACCCATAGGTAACTAAGGAATCTGAGAGAAAAAGAATCAGCCTTTCCCAGAGATGAGACCCTTGTTGGTTGCCCAATGGAGAATGATTAGCCTTGAAATCATATATATACAAACAACAAGAAGTGATTCAGCAGGTTGTATTATATATATTTGTTCATACACACACACACACACACACACACACACACACACACACATGTATGTAACAATTACAATCAAACAAAAGAGGTCATCAGCTTGAAAGCTGGAGGCATCAAAGGTATTAGAAGGAGGGGAGCTGGGAGGGACTTGGAGTGAAGAGATGGGGGAAAGTGATCTAATTCTATTTCAACTGATAACATTAAAAGTAAATAAACAATAAAATAAATTAGTTGGCCTTGCCAATTCTGTGAGGACAAGGTCTGCTGTAGTTTAGATCTCAAATGGCTCCCAAGAGCCATGTGCCTTAGACTTGGTGGTGGCCTGTGGTGCTATTAGGAGGTGGTGGACCCTTGAATATATTTTCATTCCCAGCACTTGGAAGATGGAGGCAGTAGAATCTGGATTTTGATCTTAAGCTATATAGGGAATTGTGACCAGCCAGGGATAGGGAATTGTGACTAGCCAGGGATATATGGGACCCTGCTTCAAAAACACACAAAATCTTGGACTGGTGAGATAGCCAAGCCTGACAACCTGTTTGATCTCTATGACCCACATGGTAGAAAGAGCTGACTCCCAAAAGTTCTTCTGTGACCTCTACATACACCCTTTGTGGTATGTGCCCTTCCATCTCCCCCCCCCTTTCTCTTCTTTCTCTCCTTCCCTCCTTAATCTTCTCTCCCGCCCTTTCTCTGTGTCTTCATTTTGCTCTTCCGGCATGAGGTGAGCAACTTGGCCCTGCCACATCTTCCTGACATGATATGCTGCCTAATTGCTGGCCAGAAACAATCAAATGAACCAACCAAGGACTAAAACTTCTAAAACTATGAGTCACCAATACACCTTTCTCCTTGTAAGCTGAGTATCTCATGTATTTGCTGTAGTGGTAGAGATCTGACTAATATAATACCATTGTTTTCTTTGGCAACTGTTTCTAGAGAACACTCTGCTATTGCCTGCACTAGAATTTTTCTACCCATCATCATAAGAGCTACCACTTCAGTTGTCTCCTAGATTAGAAGGTTAAGCAGCTCCTTGACAATGTACTGTGAGTCCTGATTCTATCACTGACCAGGTTTGTGAGCTTCTTTAAAACTCTGTTTCCTCACTGAAAAATAGGAATAACAATAGGTAGGTAAGGTGTTGCACACCTTTATTCCCAGCACTTGGGAGGCAGAGGCAGGCAGATCTTTGTGAGCTCAAGGCCAGTCTGGTCTACATAGTGAAGGGACACTAGCCCACTTGAACCTATGGCTCTGGCATGCCTTGCCCTTCTCCCCACTCCCTCTGCCTTGCTAAAACCCCTTAGATTACATTCTGAAAGCTAGCCACCAATTTCTATTCCCTTATTTGGACACTTCTCCTCCTGAGCCTGACTACCAAGGTCCAGCTATGTAAGTATTAAAGTCCAGCAATCAAAATCCCCTTTTGGCTACTCTAATTAACATGCCCAACTAACATGAAACACCTCATTTTTATTTATAAAGGTACACTGGGTTTCCCCTTGTACCTTTAAAAACCACCATTTTCCCATGTGCCACATGTCCCCTCTCTATCTAGAGCATCCTTTGTCCCTCTGGGACAAATACCCCTTTCCCTTGTTCCCTTCCCCTTCTCCCTCATCCTCTATCTCCTGTCTTTGTATCTTATTCCCTGCCATCTGTCTCTCTAGAGAAAAAAAATCTCCTTTGTGCTGAGAACTTGGTCCTGAACCGATACTTTTCCTTTTCCATAGTGAGTTCTATGACAGCCTGGACTGGGAGGGGGGAGGGGGAGATGTGAGAGAAGTTTGGGGAGGGGGACGTATATGATTAAAAACACATTGTATAAAATTTTCAAAAAGAAAATAACAATAGCCAAACCTTCGTTAAAATTTTCTTGTAGGGGGCCTGGAGAAATGGTTCAGCTGTTAAGAGCACTGGCTGCTCTTTCAGAGGACCCTTGTGCAATTACCAGCACCCACATGGTGGCTCACAACTATCTGTAATTCCAGTCCCAGAGGATCTGTATCCCTTTTCTGACCTACAGGGCACCAGGCATGCATGTGGTGCACAGATGTATATGCAGACAAAACACTCATATAAGTGTAAAAACACAACAACAAAAAAGATTTTGTAAGGAGAGAAGAACCCTGGTCATATGTCTCAGAAAATCATTTGTACTCAATAGATGTGGGATGTTATGTTTCTATAAAAATTTTTAAATTACATTAAATTTATCCTGTGGGGTGTGTGTGTGTAATGTTCATGTATTTGCATGCTTATGCCATGGTGCCAGTTTGTAAGTCAGAGGGCAGTTTGACAATTTGCAAGAATCAATTCTCTCTTTCCTCCATTCAGGTCCTGGCTGTCAACTTCATGTCATCTGGTGTAGGGGCAATTACCTTTATCTGCAGAGTCATCTTGCCAGCCCTATGCTGCTATTTTCATTAGCATAAACTAAGGGCAGACTATTATAGATTAGATATTTTTATTGAGCACTTTGTTAAAATTGAGTCCTATATCCTGAAGAAATTCCTCATTGTCTGCTAGATCCTTATCAAATTTTTGTAGCTTTTCCGTCCCTCCTCCACAACACCCCATCCCTCCAACATACTCTGTACTCTGGCCAAACTGGCTGGTACATAAGGAGTCAGACATGTGATAACTACCTCAGGGCTAATGCTTATGTTTCTTCCTTCAGAAAGTTCTCTGAAGGCATTGCAATGGAAGAAACTTAGACCCTATTCCAGTTTTTTATGTAGCAATTTCCTTTGAGATGAAACTTTCCTTATTGGAAGGAAGTCCCTCAAGACACAGGATGTACTAAGAAGTGATCAAACACTTCATCCTGCAGGAAGCACATTAACCTCAGGAAGTAAACAGTTCAAAGGTTTCAGAAAGGCCCTGAAACAGATCAGAAGTACAAGGGCTCATATGGTGGTTTGAACAAGAATGGTCCCCACAAGCTCATATGATTATCACTGTTGTAGCTTTAACTATATTACTTAATATGACAGAATAACTTAACTTTTACTTTTACTTAAAAATTTTATTATGCTTATTCATTGTTTATTTGTATGTAGAGAGTGGTGTGTTCATGTGCCACTCTGTACATATAGAGGTCAGAGGATAACTTTTATGAATCAATTCTCTACTTCTATCATGTGGTTCCAGAGGAATCAAACTCAGGTCATCAGCCTTGGCAGCAAGCACCTTTTCCAGGTGAGCCATCTCACCAGCTCTTTATATAATATTTATGTGTGCTTCTGTAGACTTAATGTTATTTTATCAGAGCGGGGGAAAGAATCCAGAGCTCCTTACAGGCTAGGCAAATACTGAACCACAGAGTCATACCCCTAGCCTCTTCTGTTGCTATAAACCTTTTAAAAATTTGCGTGTGACACAGACAGCTGACCTGAGCTAGTGGGAGCTCACGGACTCTGGACTGACAGCTAGGGAGCCTGCATGGGATAGATGTAGGCCATCTGCATGTGTGTGACAGTTGTGTAGCTTGGTCTGTTCTTGGGGCTCCTAACAGTGGGATCAGGATCTGTTCCTGGTGCTTGAGCTGGCTTTTGGGAACCTATTTCCCATACTGGGTTGTCTTGTCCAGCCTGGATGTGGTGGGAGGAGATTGGTCCTGCTTCAACTTGATGTGCCATGCGTTTTGAACGAAGACATAGGAGGAGTGGATGGGGAGGGGGGTAGATGAGAGGTGGGGGAAGGAACAGGAGGAGAGGAGGGAGAGAAAACTGTAGTTGGTATGTAAAATAAATGAAAAAAATTAATAAAAAAAGATCGTGTGTGAGAAAGTGTGTGGGTGCCAATGTAGTTGTGAGATCAGAGGACAACTTGCTGAAGCCAGCTCTCTTCTTCTGCCATGTGGGTCAGAGATTAAACTCAGGTTGTAAATCATTGGTTCGTTATCTGTATTATTTTTATTGTTGCATTGTTATTTAAAATTTTGGAACATTTTCTGAGCTCTGTTGAATCTGTTGACGTGAGCTTGCAGATAGAGAGGCTCTCTGAATCCCGTCCTGTGCTCTGGTAATTTGAAGCATTCCTTCTTATTTGCCACTTGACTTGCAGATACTAAATCTAGGTAAATATTTTTGCCTTTCCCTAAATTTTATTCCAGCAAAAAAAATCAAAACAGCTGTGCTGTGTGAGGCAAGGCTGGTTGGAACTTTATGCCATTTAAAAAAGAGATTTATTTTCACTATTTTTAAATTGTGTGTGTAAGTGTGGGCATGGGCATTTGGGCATATACCTCTGAAGATCAGAGGTGTCTGAGCCCTCAGAGCTCCAGTAAAAGGTAGTTGTGACCCACTGGGAATGAACTCAGAAGGCATTTTCCTTCACACTGGTTCATGACATGTTAAGTATCAAACTTAGGGCTGTACGCTAGCAAGTACTTTACCAATTGAATTATAGCCAAGACCAGAAAATTTTGAATTATTGACAAAGAATTCAAAAATTTCTAAGACAAAGTGCAGCCAAACATATATATCTGTAAGCTTAAATGGGTCCATGGTTCATCATTTAGAAAGCATACTTCAATACAAAGTTCTTAGTCTTAGCTGTGTGAAGATATTTTGAGGAAGCATTTTCAAGAAATACCAATTCAAGGTAGAGTCCTGAGACACTACTTTTAAAACATTCTTGGGACTAAGACACAAATGCAACCAATGTGTATGTACTCACACCGGTCCCCCAGCTGCTCTAAGCCCATTCTACCTTCATTCTTGGTAAAAGTTAAAGTCCCTGCATCTTTGTCTGTTCCTACGCCAGAGAGTTGAATTATGTTTTCTTCTTCCTCCATCTCTTTCCTTCACTCCCTCTCTATAACTAATTTTCAGTGTCTGCTTCTCTTAAAATCCATCTCTCCAAATCCTCTTTCACTCAAGATTTCTTCCTGTCTTTCTCTCCCATTCTTCCATGTCCCCTGCTTTCTTTGATTTCTGTTCACTTTCTCTAGGAGTCTCACTCAACACCTTTCTTTCCCCCTTCAAAATGCCAGTCCCCTTGTCTTTCCTTCTTTTCTCTATTGCTCACCTTTCCCCTCCCCATAACCTCTCTCCCTTTGCACGTTCTCTGTCACTTCTCTCTCACATACATTGTTTGTTCTGCTCTCTCACCTTTCGCCTTCTCCCTGTCTTCCTCCCACGTTGTGCTCCCCTCCGTTCCCCCTTTCCTTTCTCTTTCTTCCTACACCCTCTCCTCTCCTCTTCCACTCTGCTCTTTCACAGGAAGCATCCCTAGGCCCTGGCTGCTGTGGGAACCCTCCTACCTTGTGTCTACTGCTGTTCTCTGTCTCTGCTTCTACTGAAACTCGAGCCCTGAGTCACCGGAGGCCTGGACTTTATAAAAGACTTTCTGGCAGCTAGGCTATGGCTGAAGGCCAGCACCAGCTGACATCTAATCCCACCCATACATGGCTGGTCATGGAGTCTGCAGGGTCTAGCAGTTTTTATAACGCAGCGTGAAAAATCAGCTTTGTAGGAATCAAGGCCACGTGGGCGAGTGGGTGCCTGAGTTGGTCTCTGCAGTGCTAGGAATGTTTTCCTTTAAAAACTTTTAGGGAAGCAAGACTGTGAGGACAGGCAGATGCCAGGAGAAGGTAATTTCTGACTTCCCAGCCCAGTGTACGAGCTCCCTCGCCTAGAGGGGAATTGACAAAACTATGTTCATTTCAGTTTTTCCAGATTCCAGCTCTTTACAGTCCTACATGATATTGACTACCATTTCATCCTGCTTTTCCTGATACCTGAGCTTTGAAACCAGGAAGGGGGGGGGAAGGTAGGAAGAAAAAGAAAGAAAGAATGGAAGAACAGAAGCCAATGAGTTCTCCTGATATCTCCTCCCCTAGCCAGAGTCTGGTTTTGAAAATGATGTAATACTTCTTTTCCAGCCAGCCAGCCAGCCAGTTTGTACTGAGTCTATGTATGCCAACTTCACCGTTAGAAATAAGCAATATAACTATGACTGTTTTAACAGGAACAGAAACAGCAAATGCTTAAAAAAATTCATGCTCTGAGTAGGTTTCCTACTTATTCTAGAATTTGTTAATTTAATTCTTATAAGGTCTGTCCCATTTTACGGAAGAAGAAACAGGAGGGCAGAGAGACTCTCAGTTAAAGAATTGAACGGGTGTCTGATCCAGAACTACATGGCCCCAAATGAGTTCTTTCCACATATTCATGGAACCATAGTTGATTTGAAGGAAGAGCAGAGAGACACATAATTGAATGCAGCTACAGATATTTAAACCCTGGCCTTAAAGGATGGCTTACCCCAGCCTGACTGTTTGGCTCCACCTGCAGAAACAGCATGCCCCAGTATTGAAAACAGCCCACCCTGCTTCCAGTCAAACCATAAAAAAAAAAAAAAAAAGAAGCTGTAACTTGCTGGTAGCTACCCATGTCTGTGTATGTACACACACCGGTCCCCCAGCTGCTCTAAGCCCATTCTACCTTCATTCTTGGTAAAAGTTAAAGTCCATGTCTGTTCCAATAAAGCAGTCTCAGCAGTCTCAGCCTACTGAGATCCAGTCTGTCTGCTTTCTGCCTCAGTTTCCCTGTATCTGATGTCAAAACCTGGGACCCTTTTAGGGTCCCTGGGGCACAAAGTCTCCCTTCCCTTCCCTGGAGTCATTCCTCTGGGATCGAGAACGCACCCTAAGCTCACTCTACAGGCTAAACAGCCACCAGTCCGACTCGAGACCGCTGATCTTTGTGACCTCTGCCTTCGTGAGTAGTGCAAGTCCCATGGACGGAACTTCCGTTCTTGGAACTTTACTGGTGCTCTGTGCAAGCCCAGCTTGACCACAGTCCTCTCTGCTCTCCTCCGAGACCCCTCCTTCCACCTTCCTCTGATCCTTCCTCTAACCTCTTCCTTCCAGACTCTCATATCCAGGCTGAGAGGCCTTCCACTTTTTGATCGCTGCCACCCAGACATCCAAATTCTATAGGACAAGGTAATGGGTCCATCCAGGTCTGCCTCAGAGGTGCCCTGACCAGGCCCCAGATCACAAAAGTCATAAAGGTTTGAGAACCTCTCATGTTTAACTGACTTTGTGACTCCTGAGTCTTACAGCAAGTGTGGAATGCCGTCTCCTAACACTTGGGCTCATTTTCTTCTTTCCCAAAAATCCAGGGTTGCCTCAGGCAACAGGATAAGACACTCCATCAGTACAGCGTGGCATTTCAAACTTAAACCATTTTTTTTAAAGTAGTCTCAGAACGCTCCAGCATACCAAACTCAATTTTCCAGTCAAATATGGTCACAGTTCTCTGATAACGGTCATCCACGGCCCAAATTTTTAAACTTTCAATTTTGACGTTTTACTGACCTAAACAACCTTCTCAAATGAAATGGCAAAGCATCTGAGAGCAGCCCACCCCACTCCTCAATACCCTAGCCCTGCCCTCATTTTAACCCTTCTCATTCCTGCCTCCCGACTCCAGCTTATAGCCAGAACTTAACTCAGAAGAAAACTGGAGATACAGTCTACATGGCTCCTAATGCCTCCTGTTTCTAGAGGATCTCCAAGCCCGTTTTTCCTAACTTTGGGGCTGTTGTTTTTGGTCTCAGGACTTCTTTATTATTATTGTTAATTAAATTTATTCATCTATTTTATATCCCCACCGCAGTTTCCCCTCCCTCCTCTCCTCCCACCTCCCCTCTGTTTCCCCCCCCACACCAATCCACTCATCCTCTGTTTCTGTTCAGAAAGAGGCAGGCCTTCCTTGGGTGTCAGCAAAGCATGGCATATCAAATTGAGGTAGGACTAAGCTCCTCCTCTCGTATTAAGGCCTGGTAAGGCAACCCGGTATGAGGAATAGGTGCCCAAAAGCCTGCCAAAGTGTCAAGGACAGGTACCAGTCTCACTGCTGGGAGTCCCGCATGTAGACCAAGCTATACAACTGTTACACATGTGTAGAGGGCTTAGGTCTGTTCCATGCAGATTCCTTAGCTGTTGGTCCAGTGTCTGTGAGGTTAGTTGTCTCTGTGGATTCCCTTGTGATGACTTCGACTTTCCTGCCTCTCTTCAACAGGATTCCTGGAGCTTGGCCCAGTGTATGGCTGTGCCAAGGTCACAGGAGGATCAAACACCACTACATGCATCTGTTTCCATCAGTCACTGGATGAAGGCTCTCTGATGACAGTTGGGGTAGTCACCAGTCTGACTGCAGGAGATGGCCAGTTCAGGCTATTTATCCACTATTGCTAGGAGTCTCAGCTAGGACTTCACCTATGTCTCTGGTCTGCTTTTGTTTCTACCCCACCAAGCTTGGATACTTTTGCTTTTATTTCTGCTTTCCAGTTACCTGTTAGGCTTTCCAGGTTGTCTGCCCCCATCTGCAGACACACACAAACTGACTATAGAGGTACAGCTCACTGGGTGCAGTCTTGCAGAGATTCAAATGTGATTTGTAATTCTGACAATATTAAAAAAAGTCACAGCTGTTTTCCATCACTAAAAAGCACCCCCACCCCAAGACATAAAATATTTAAAAACAATTAAAAGGTAAACTGTTTCTTATAGAGGTTTTTTTATCTCATGGTATAAAGGTGTCTGTGTACTTTAAAACAACTAAGAGGTAAACTATTTCTAATAGAAACTACTATTGTTTATCTTTTCTTATGGTATAAAGATATCTATAGTAAAACCAGCTAACAGGATGCTGATACACAAACAAAATAAAAGGGACCCTCTATCCAAAATCAATAATAACTCAGACATCATAGCTTTAGCAGGGCTTCCTCAGGTAAATTTTGTCAGATGATGCAAACATAAATTTAATAACGAGTATGATGCAAAAGTCTCTACATGCAACATAAGTTTTAAAGGCTGTCTTATATTTTCTACAACATTTACCTGGAAACTTACAAGCCTAACGGTTTTACAGTACATACCATGGAAGATTCATTTTGTTACACCACGCTGTGTGCATAATTTGGGTTCAGCCTCTCCTTATAAAGGTGATGTTGCACCATTCCTTCTAAGATGAACAACTGTCTTCTTCACAATTCCGTCTGTGCTCGCTTTAAACAATCACAGGTGGACTTGTTGAATGTTAATATCCCTCTAACTAAGAAGGAGTTAGACAAGGTCATTGGCTCTTCACTGAGTATCCAGTCATTGCTCCCAGCTTGTTCTATGTAATTAGGCCTTAAGCATATGAAACCTCAAGGTTTTCTGGGTGTATAGGCTAAAACCTAAAATGGGGAAGAGGTCCATCTATGTAACAACAGCAACCCCCAAAACTACTACATATACTAAATAAAGGCCCCTTAAAACTTTTCTTATAATAAATGAGTTTTATTTGTTACTGTTATGTCTCATGGTATTTAAAAAACTAATTAATCCCAGCACTCGGGAGGCAGAGGCAGGCGGATCTCTGTGAGTTCGAGGCCAGCCTGGGCTACCAAGTGAGTTCCAGGAAAGGCGCAAAGCTACACAGAGAAACCCTGTCTCGAAAAACCAAAAAAAAAAAAAACAAAAACAAAAACAAAATTAATAAAAAATATAAAAGTTAAAATGGAGTGTCTAGCTCTCCAAATACTCCCCCACCTTCTTAGTTCTGGTTAACATAAAACCTATAACAACAAAAATGTTAATAGTCAAAAATCCATAAACAGGTAATCTCAACTTGTTAAAAGATGCCATGTATGAATTTTCAAGGTTCTAATGGTCTATTCATGTTAACAGAATCTGACTAAAAGATGTATGTCTGATCACTTTTTTCTCTGTTAACTTTGTAGTTTATTAGCTATTTTTTAAAAAATACTGAGTCGTATAAAAAAGTAGTATTTTGTAAAAGTACACTATAAAAGATATATATACATATACATATATATTCATAATGAGGTTCCTAGTTGTTCTATGAACTGTATCTACAGTTTAAAGTTTATTTTCATATTAAAAGAGCTTCAATTCAAAATTATAATTTTTAAGGATCGTTTTACAGAGATAAAATTATTGTAAAATCTTATTCCTATAAAAGCTACTTACTATAAATTGATAAAGATAATTAAAACATACAAGTTAATGGTCAGTCAGCTTATGAATGATCAGATTTATTTTATTTTATTTTATAATTTAATTTAATTTTACATATCAGCCACGGATTCCCTTGTTCTCCCCCCTCCCCTGCACGCCCGCCCCCTCCCCACCCCCCCCCTCCCACCCCCCACCCCCCCACCCCCCGCACCTTCCCCCCAGCCCACCTCCCATTCCCATCTCCTCCATGGCAAAGACTCCCCTGAGGATTGAGTTCAGTCCTTGGTAGATTCAGTCCAGGCAGGTCCAGTCCCCTCCTCCCAGGCTGAGCCAAGTGTCCCTGTATAAGCCCCAGGTTCCAAACATCCAGCACATGCACTGAGGACAGGTCCTGTTCCCACTGCCTGGATGCCTCCCAAACAGATCAAGATGTCAGAAAATGGAAAGATCTCCCATGCTCATGGATAGGCAGGATTAACATAGTAAAAATGGCAATCTTACCAAAAGCAATCTACAGATTCAATTCAATCCCCATCAAAATAACAACACAATTCTTCACAGACCTGGAAAGAACAATACTCAACTTCATATGGAAAAACAAAACACCCAGGATAGCCAAAAGAATCTTGTACAATAAAACAACCTCTGGAGGCATCACGATTCCTGACCTCAAGCTCTACTATAGAGCTACAGTAATAAAAACAGCTTGGTACTGGCATAAAAACCGACATGTGGACCAATGGAATCGAATTGAAGACCCTGACATTAGTCCACACACCTATGAACTTATAATTTTTGACAAAGAAGCCAAAACTATACGATGGAAAAAAGAAAGCATCTTCAACAAATGGTGCTGGCATAACTGGATATCAACGTGCAGAAGGCTGCAAATAGATCCATATCTGTCACCGTGCACAAAACTTAAGTCCAAGTGGATCAAAGACCTCAACATAAATCCAGCTACTCTGAACCTGCTAGAAGAGAAAGTAGGAAGTAGTCTTGAACACATTGGCATAGGAGATCACTTCCTAAATATAACACCAGTAGCACAGACACTGAGATGATCAGAATTTTTAATGTGCTCAGAACTGTTCGTAGTCATACTAAGGACAAATATAGTTCATTTAGAGAGACAAGCTCAAAGAAAGAGACCATTTTTATTTCCCACTGTAGAGTCTTTTGCGTATGTTGTCAAAGTTACACCTAAAGCAAGTAACTCTAAAGAAGTTTAAAATAAACTTTATATTAAACTTGTTCAATGTAAAATAATACTCAAAATCAGGGGTTTTTTTTTATATATATGTGTAATTTTATGCCACTTGGGATGATAATGCTCCTTTCAGGAGCCACAAACAAACAAAACTCCCAGTACTAGGCATAATACCTTTTGGTAAGAGGAGTCTAAGAAATCTCCAAAACATACATGCTATTGACCTTACCCTTGATTACCTCTCAGAATTTAAAGGTGCAAGCTTATTGCTGAAGATACCATATACTACAGACACAGGAATTGGATGAATTGAGCTAGAACTGATGTGGAAGCCTTCTCAATGAGAACGAGGTCTCCCAGTACTAATAGGTGTAGGCAAGCTGCCAGGTGAGGAAAGCATTCAATAGTCCTAACTAGTTGTGACACTTAGAACCACAGCAATGATCAGTCCTGCAAGATACTCCTAGTGGTGAAATAGTAGCACTTACATTTTTGGGTTAACTGACATCTGTATAACTGGACTTAAGGTTCAATCAATAGGAAATTCATGCCTGGTACTGTAAACCCAGCCAACTAACCATGCTGGTGAGGCCATGGAATCTGGAGGAGAACATACTAATGCCATTTTCTTTTCACTACATTTTTCATTTATTTTACATACCAACCACAGTTTCCCCTCCCTTCTCTCCTCTTGTTCCCTCCCTACACCTCTTGTCTACACACCCACCCATCCACTTCTCCTTTCAGAAAGGAGCAGGCCTCCCATGGGTGTCAACAAAGCATGGCATATCAAGTTGAGGCAGGACCAAGCTCCTCCTACTACATCAAAGCTAGGCAAGGCATTCCAGCATGGGGAATAGGTTCCTAAAAGCCATCTCATGCCCAGGGACAGGTCCTGATCCCAGTGGTTAAGAGCCCTGGTTGCTATTCCTAAGGACTCCAGTTCAATTCTCAGCACCTACATGGTGGCTCACAACCATCAGTAAGTTCAGAGGATCCAATATCTTCTTCTGGCCTCCACAGATACCAAGCTTGCATGTGATACACAAGCACCCATACACACCAAATAAATAAATTGATAGATTAAACAAACAAACAAACAAATAAATAAATGAGTAATGTCATTTTCTTAACTAGTATAATTTCTAAGCACATTCTTAATACTGATTCTTATACTAACATGTAAGTGTAGCTTCCATCCTTCATCAAGCAACTTCTTTTTTAATCAAATGGAGACCATTACAGAAATCCACAACTGGTCAAAATGCAGAAAGAAATTGAATATGGGTTGGCAAGCCTCAATTAATATATCTACAATACAACTACTACTTGGAAGGCTCAGAGAACACTGGGAAAGGTAGGGTGGAAAGATCGTAAGACCCAGAGGACCAGTATGTCTGTTGTTAGATTGTGCTTTCCAGATAAGACCAGAAAGCTGCACCTGTGAATTTTCAACAATAGGCTGCCTAAATAAGATTTGCACAATTGTAATACTACTTGACATTCCAACGTGGAGTTATGCAAGGCCCCACTCCTAGAAGAAGAGTTACAGGGAATTAATAATTGTTGACAGAGGGATACTCAACCTTCCCCAGGGATGATCCTTTTGATAAGTTATCAAATATCAAGTAGTCAGCCTTAAAATCATATACATATGAGTGACATTAAATGAACTCATCAGGGTTTTATATGTGTGTGTGTGTGTGTGTGTGTGTGTGTGTGTGTGTGTGTGTGTGTGATAAAAACAAGGAAATTGGAAGAAAAGCACTGTTACGTAGCAGCAAAAATTTAGTTTGGAATGGAAAAGGCAGGAATTGAATTGGGTCTTTGGAGCTCAAAATTCATGAAGGAGTGGAGATGCGTTGAGCACACATTTTAAGTGTAGCAGTTGAAAGTAACATTTGTCTATTACAGTACAGCTCACCTTTCTATCATTTTTGCCAAGTTTGAGTCCTCAGAAATGTAGTCAGTGACACCAGGATAACTGCAGCCAGATGTCAGTTTTGGTGTTTCTTTATTGTCTTGTGTCACATTATCATTAAACTGCTGAGCAATGGCTTGTAAGGAATCTAATACATAGTAATCAAAATTGTCAAGTCACAAGGTCTTGGCAATATTTTCAATGCCTTCTACCCTTCCATTTATTCATTGAATTCATTCATTTATCTTGGTATTTTATAGTTAAATAGACTTACATTCACAATCTGAATTTCTGACAAAGTTTTGAAAGAAAGAAAGGAAGAATGGAAGAAAGAAGACACGCAGTTCTAGATTTCCGCTGTGGTGTATAGTATTCCTATGAATATGTATACACACCTGGAACATATGATTATTAATTGAATGATACAGGATTCAAGATTGAACTCCTGTTTACCAGAGAAGTACACTATCACTGAGCTACACCCTAATCCCTATAATTTTATTTGTAAAATGTATATTGAAGCCAGAAGCCAAACAGTACCATTTCTAAGATGCCACCTATCTTGATTTTCAAGATGATCTTTCTTTAGGATCTGGGGTTCTCTGATTCACTAGACACACTGGTCAACAATCCCGAGTGATCCTCCTTATTCTGCCTTCCTAGACCTGGGATTACAAATGTGTACCACCAAACTCAGATTTTTATGTGGTTGCTGGGGATAGAATTCAGGCCATATACTTATATGGCAAGCACCTTTCTGATTGAGCCTCTCTCCTCAGTCTCCAGCAAGCACATTTTTAATGGTGAGGAAACTGAGGCACAGATGGATGAAAGACTTGCCCAGTGCTATTTCCTGGAAAATCTGGAATCAGTAGATAGGACCTGGCAATCTGTACTTAACACTTTCTCTTCCAACTTCTTGCCCTCCACACTTGGGTGATTCTCCTGTGAGTTAATAGAACTGGACTTTCTCAGGGGAAGCCTGTCTTTGGGAGGGGGAATGAAGAACATGGAAAAAGGACGTAGGAGGGATGGGAAGTATGATCAAAACATGATATATGTGTGTATAAAATTTTTCATAATGAAACCCATTAATTTGAACAATTAATAAGCATTAATAATCATAATAAATAAATTGCTAACCATGACCTAGACAATTCCGTTGAGTCTTCCCATTACACCCTATGAGTATCATGTACATTTTGCAAATGGAGAACACAGAGGCTTAGAATGACCAACTCAGTCA
Organism: Peromyscus melanophrys; assembly: GCA_902168415.1. Lineage (NCBI taxonomy): Eukaryota > Metazoa > Chordata > Mammalia > Rodentia > Cricetidae > Peromyscus > Peromyscus melanophrys. The sequence continues at coordinate 924 of CABHPR010158127.1, read as the reverse complement.
TTTATGACATTGTAGTCAGTGAAAACCAATCATTAAATTGAACTCCCAAGGGTTAGCCTTTGATCATAATGCTTTTCACTCCCACCTACATAAGAAAAATATTTACAGAAGGCTTACTGTGGATAAAACTATAATCCTGTCTTCATGCAGCTTATAAGTTAAGAGGAGAGATCCAGAAACACGTTGATAAATGAAGGAATATGAGGGAATAAGGAAATAAAAAGGAGAGAAGTATGGGTGAGCTCCTGTGGATGAGTTGTTTGAGGACGTGAGCAAGTGACAGGCAGGAAATGGAGATCCAGTAGGGTTGACAGTTATGGCTGAAAGAGGCAGAACCTGCGTCCTGTGTACCACTTCCCTCCTTCCCCAAGGACGGAGTCACCAGGAAACCCTTACCTGTAGGTAGTAGGAACCTCAGTGCCAGCAGTGCCAGCAGTGCCAGCAGCCATTGCCGGCTACCAGGGTGGTCTTGCTGCAGGCCCGCCATTCACCACATCAGGAAGATGCAGACTTTTCTTGAGCCCGGTTCAGCTTCCTGCTTGGGGGCCCATAGACACTCCTTTCCCAGGGTAGGGCATCCAGGTGGCTGAGTTCCACTGATATCAAATGTGCACAATTGCTCTAATCCCTCAAGGCTGGGCAGGGCTGGAAACGATGCCCTCGCCTGTTCCCAGGCCCGGATTGGCTTTTAGAACCTTGCTACAGCTTTCCTGGATTCCTGAGAAGACAGGGACCCATGGGTGTATGAGGTCAGCTGTTGGTCTCAGGCATGAGAATAAAAAAGAGGCTCTACAGTCTGTTTTCCATACCTGAAGTGAGCTGGAGGCAGTAGGAGTCAGAGTCAGAATGTCTGCTCAGATCATGCAGGCTGAGGGTCTGATATATTTTAAAAACTACTACTTATTGGATGCATCTCAATGTTAA